>BDUI01000814.1:71556-83606 GCA_002335545.1 Apodemus speciosus
CTGTTTTCTGCGTAACTGTCCTTGTATACTCAAGGAARTTTTCAAAATCGTCCCCTTGACTTGGGATTTTCAGGTAGAATCATTTCCAGTACTTTATTCTTCATCCTATTTTCCAAGTCTAATCAGCATATGGCTCTCCTTTAAACCATCTGGATCTCAGAACATGATGCTACAGTCCACAGTGCCTGAATTATTTTTAATAACAATAAAAAGATTGTTTCCTAAGTGATTCCCTTTATGAATCCCACCATCCTGTTTGAATTATTAGACTGTAATTTTTAACTGAGATCCAATTCGCATACTACAACATGAATTTGCTTTTTAGTATATTGACTAGCATGTACAACTATCATCAGCATCTGACTCCAGAACGTCTTTGTCAGTATGAAACAGAAATCCAATGCCCATTAGCAGTCTCTCTCAATTTCTTCTCCTCCCATTTCTGGAAACTACTCATCAATTTTCTACTTTTTGAATTTGTAAACTTGGACACTTCCTATAAACAGCCATATACAGTTTCCCCCTTAGTGTTTGGCCTCTCTCCTTTAGAATAATGTCTTTAAGGTTTACCCTTGTTGTATCATGAGTTAGGACTTCATTCGCTTTGTTGCTGAGTGCCATTTCTCCACATGGCTGTCAGACATTTTGCTTATTCATTCTCACTTGCTACTTTCACATCAAACGATCTTCATTATTCCCCCAGGAATACTCAGTTCATTTTGAAGTTTTAAATCTTCTTTAGCCCTTCAATTTCATATTCTGCAACACAATCAGATCCTTTTGAACCCCCAATTTCACTGGTCAAGATACTGCTTATACACTGAGGAAACAAACCCCAGAACCTGCCTAGGATGTTACTTATTTCATTTTTCTTTGGTACATCTATTATGTTATATATTTAACAACTTGGTTTGTAATGACTGTGTCTCACATATCCCTATCTTATTTAATAGGAAAGTCTGTATGCAATTCTCTAGGCTACAATTTGGGGGCACAATCTCCTTCTTTATATCTCTCATAGTCTTGTGTCTATGGCTTCTTTCTCTCTCTCTCTCTCTCTCTTTTTTTTCCCCTGCTTTGGGATCCCCTCCTCTATACTCTAACGCAGTTTTTATTATCTCCGCCTATCCCAAGGCCTTCTTCAGAATACATATGTTTTCAATAGATATCTGATAAGTAGGAATTTTTTCTATACCTCTTCATTTTATATTGAAAGGACACTCACACGTGAGTGCCCATGAGCAYGTTCATTCAGTGCTTACCCAGCCTTTCAAGTTCGCCAACTCTTGTCCAGCTCTTCAGCCCTGGGTTTATTAGTGAGATTGTTATCTGACCTAAGCCAGCAGGCTTGCACCATTGTTTAGGGGGTATAGACGGAAGACTCTACCATAATGCATAATTCTTTTCAACTAGTTAAGCCACACACCCAGCACTAAACCCTTCTCAGGCATTTCTCAACCACTTTCTCTTCTTCTCCTTTTTTTTTAATGAAATAAGAAATTAGGAAAGAAAAGAAAATTCTAACCTAAGACATTGTCTTGGCCTTGCTGAGGATACACTCTGGATTCCCAGTTGTCCATTTTCTATAGTGTCATTGCATGTGGAGAACAACAAACCCCTGAGCCTAGCCATTGTTCCCGTGATTTATGGATCATGCTCTGCTGCTTCCTGGCCGAGAGGAGGCTTAACTGACAAAGCTGATCTCTAGAGCTGTGCTGATAACACCCATGACTCAAATCCACACTGAAAAAAAAATGACAATTAACCTCAGCCACGTTTCTTGAAAACACCCAAGCATGGACAAACAAATCCATGTTTGCCAAGCAAGACCAAGGCATCCTGCTGTAGAATGAAGAAAAAGATCATGACCCCACGAAGAGCAGCTTATTTAGAGTAGAAAAGCAAATGACTGTTTCCTTCTGTTTATGGACCGCTCTTGGGTTTGAACCACTCACTCATGCAGTGTTGTCCTTCTCATACCTTTGTTCATTAGTTGTGTTCCCATCCAGGGGTTGTACTGAACTGGCCTGACTCTTGCAGGATTTGGGTGATTCTCAAGAACACAGAAAAAAATATCAAAAAGACAGCCTCTCCTCAGGGTCTAGTTTCCCACATTCCCAGTCACGTCCTTTGTCAACGTCGCGTTGGTTGGCTCACGAGATGCCGCCCTGCCTGCCTCTGCTCAGGTTGCTCTCCTGCTGTGTCTTCCTTAGCTTGAGCACCAATCAAAATTCCTTAGTGTCCAGCTCCCATATTACCTCTGATGCACATATTACCTCAGGTTCACTCTGCTCATTGTCTGCCCAGCTCTCTGTGCACCTAGTGTATACAGCATGTACTCAGTAGTTTTAAGTTGATGTTCAAGATCAGGTTCAGAACATTGTCTCTGCTCTCATTTTTTTTAAACAAAAAAATAAGGGATTTGTAAAAGTTATTTTAAGCATCATCAACGCATATAGAAAACACAGGAGAAAACTGTGGTCATTTGAACAGATAGTCATGCTATTGCACAATCCACAGAAGCATTTCTGTGGACATTGTAAATTTAGGGGGGAAATGTGCCAAATGCAAAAGGCAAAGGTAAAGAAAGTGTCTCAGATACCACTGAATCATTTGTACCAATGRAGGAGCAGAGAATGACATATAACCCATACCTAGTTCTGCTTGTGAGTATGTGCATATGCGTGTGCATGGATGCATGTATATGTTGTGTATTCTCACACATACTTATACCACAGCTCATGTGTAGAGGTCAAAGGCAATTTTCAGGAGTTGGTTCTTTCCTTCCATTACATGGGTACTGGGTATYGAACTCAGATCCTTAGGCTGGGCAGCAAGCACTCTTACCTATTGAGCCATCCTTCTGACCCCTGTGTTTATGTTTGTTACATATTTTAAGGTTCATATTCTGCTTATTTCTTGTTTATCCAGATTCTTATTAAAGTTACTAATTGCTTGTTGAAGTAGAAGCATGCTGAGAGTTAAGAGGCAGGCAGTTTACAATTCTATTCCTATGCTATAAATAATCTCCCTTCTGGCTAGATTAAGGAGGCTTCTGCAGTACTGCAAACCCAAGCATGATCATGGGGTTCTAATTTAGATACCGTTCTGAAAGAATCGTGACAAAATCATCTTGCCAGTTGACATTCAGAACCATAGTTGGAGATTGTGCCCAGTTCTGCCATTTCTAATTAACGTGGAGTAGTTCAGTCCAGAGGTGGCTTAGAGTTCAGCCACAAAGGTGATTAAAGGATTGGGAAAGAACTATGAAGGAATTTAAAGAAACTGGGATTAGTCCACATGGAAAGGAAGGAGGATAAAGGGCAATTTAATATCAGCCTTTATGTATACAAAGCCACTTAGTAAAGCATAGTGACCGATGTTTTCCATCTCACCTGAGGAAAACACACCAATCCTATACCGTAGTATGACTGGGCACAGACATTGGAGAAGGATCAGCTGACAGGCAAACTTGGAGTGAACTTTGACAAATGGTTGAGTTTCCATCATATGATATCTACCCATCTATCCATCCATCCATCTATCCATCATCCATCCATCTATCCATTCCTACCTCTGTCCATTTATCWTCCATCCATTCATCTATCATTCATCCCTCCTTCCCTCAATCGTTTTTAGATGAATCTTACTGGGCATGCTGGTATATGTAATCTCAGTAATTTTTTGAGGTAGGACAAAGAAGGGGGAAGAGTGTGAGTTCAAGGCCACCCTGGCTCACAGCAAATAGAAAGACCTTGTCTCAAAAAAAAAAAAAAGATGACTCATGCTTAAATATGATGGTAGATAATTAATGACTTCATGGAATCCTGTCTGTTATGTGATGATGGTGGTGATGTTGACCATGATGATGATGGCAATGATGGCGATGATGATGTAGCAATGGAACTTGAACCTGGGACCCTGTCCATGCTCTGTGATATGCAGACTCTCCACCATAGTCATATCCCTAGATCTGCATTATTCTTTTGATAAACTTCTTCATGGATAGCCATGTACACTAATCAAATGAGGAGACAGAGCATTACAGTTTCACTCTTATAGAATTGCAACACAGATATTATTCTATTCTCATGGTGACAATATCTACTGGGCTTTATTAGGGACCTACTCTGTGCCAGCATTAGCTAATGCTTTACATACATTATATCTATTTTTTACAGTAACCCTGTATATTGATTCCATCCTCATTTTATAGATAAGAAGGGGGAGATTTAGTCAGAGCTAAGGTCACAAACTAGTAAATAGCAGAGCCAGAATGTAAACTTACCCCCAGGTGCCTTAGCTCTTGTGTCCAAAGCTCATAATCTTTTGCAGTGTAATTTGCTTTTCCCCATTCCAGGTGAGGCTGAGCATCTCTAATCTGGAGACCTGCTTTGAGAATCACTTACTGGACATATTAGAAAGTATTAACATAGTGGCAATGTTCACTGTTTCATGTATCACTTCATCGATTCATTATTATTACTAAGGTTGAACTTGTTCTCCTGCCTCTACCACAGTGTGAAATTTCCTGTCTATACCTGTAGCATCTTCTGCCATAGGCAGACTTGCTTGATAAATGCATGTTAAATGAGACAAATGAAGAAGAACCTAACATACTTATAAGCAGTTTAATATTAAAGTGTTCAATATGATGAGATGGCCTCTGGATACAGTGGTCTAGGCTGTCTGGTCACAGACCAGATGCAGTATTTATGTTATCACTGTTTCATGACTGGTTCTCACAGGAAATGTGTCCTTTGCAAAATGAAAGGATTTAATGCAAGCAGTTGCTAAGTTCCTTTCCAGAAAGGTTTTTTATGTCTACCATTTTATCTGTATGATTTTTCCATGAAATAGTCAATCTTAACGTGTTTTTCTATATATTTCTTAAATTTTATCAGAAATATTTTCCATGTATATCTTCAGTTTTACCTGAAAATGTTTATAATTCCACTTTCAATCAACTTAGAATTATTTTTATGCCTACTATTTTATCTGTATAATTTTCCATGATAATCTTCAATTTTAACATGTTTTTCTATATATTTCTCCAATTTTATCAGAAATATTTTCCATCTAAATCTTCAGCTTTATCAGAAAATGTTTATAATTCCACTTTCATTCAACTTAGGAATATTTTTATCCCTACCATTATTACATCTATATAAAATTTTCCATGATAATCTTCAATTTTAACATGTTTCTCTACATTTTTCTATAATTTTATCAGAAATATTTTCCATGTAAATCTTCAGTTCTATCATAAAATGTTTCTATTTCCTTTTTCAATTAATTTAGCAATGTTTTTTGTCTACCACTTTACTCTTTAATTTTCCATGAAAATTGTCAATTTTAATGTTTTTCCATATATCTCTTCTATTTTATCAGAAATATTTTCCATGTTAATCTTCAATTTTATCATAAAATGTGTTTACTTCTTTTTTAAATAAAAGAACATGCTTTTCTTTCTTTTTTTTTTTTTTTGTGGTTTTTCGAGACAGGGTTTCTCTGTATAGCCCTGGCTGTCCTGGAACTCACTCTGTAGACCAGGCTGGCCTCGAACTCAGAAATCCGCCTGCCTCTGCCTCCCAAGTGCTGGGATTACAGGTGTGCGCCACCACCAGCTTTTCTTTTTTTTAAAAAAAAAAATTATTTATTTATTTTATGTATATGACCATACTGTCTTTGACACACCAGAAGAGGGCATAGGATCCCATTACAGATGGTTGTGAGCCACCATGTGGTTGCCGGGAATTGAACTCATGACCTTCGGAAGAGCAGTCAGTGCTCTTAACCACTGAGTCATCTCTCCAGCCCCCGAATATGCTTTTCAAAAAAAAAAAAAAAGTTCCCTTCCAACCTCTGCCTTCATAGCCTTCTGCACACAATGAACGTGGGAGCACTGTATGGTTTCTCTGGTTATTGATCTGGAAACCTAGGAACTAGCAGATTTAGTAAGGAGATCTAATAATCTCTAAAAGTACTATAGAAATTCCAAATTTACAGAGAGTCTAGAAGTCTACTTGTTTGTAAGCCCCTAAAGACCTTAATTATAGAGTAGCTGATACCACCCTTTGTTGGTGGACAGAGTTGGCAGGCATATTTAGACATGGTGTTATATTTGCAGTATTATATAATTGAAAACTCACTTGTTAATAAGCTCCCATAGATAACTGAGAGGTAGTAGTTGTTCTCTTGTGGATTGCATTGTATACATCTGAATCTTCTGTGCTGACTGTGCTTATCTCACGGGTCAAGCTAACATGATTTATTGGCCGTGAATAGAGAGCTAAATCCCTACTAGCTTAATTGTTGTGTTGGCCTGCCTATAGAATTCTTGGCAGTTAGAGTTTCTTATAAAACTTTCCTGCTGTGTACCTTGTTCCCTAGAGGGAGCATTGCACTTTAGGATAGTATGTGATAAGAGCCAAAATGATGAAATATGTTTTGAGACTTTGGGACAGTTCTCAGTGCTGTTAAAACTGCATTAATTGGTGTCTATAGCCTACTCACCTTCATTATAAATGCCATTTTCAAGGTCACATGTGTGCAGGATGAGGAAGAAATACCATCAGCTGTGCACAGCTGCTTTCAGAGTAGTGCTATCTGCAGGGTGTTGGGAGAAACTAGGACTGGCCTCCAGTTCTAGGTTCGGCTGAATTGCCTTGTTTTATACTGAACAGTGCTCCGATTTCAGCTGGTCCATCCCCTTGTCTCCAGACAGGTCTTACTGTGCATATTCCAGTGTGGGGTTCCCGGTAACTTTTTAGTTAGGCAATTCTTAAATCTGGGTACAGAGTCAGAGTTGTATCATAGATATTATCTTAATACACCATCCAGCTCTCAAGACTGCCATATCTAATGACTAATGACTTAGGATTTCAAAAGGCGTTCATGACCAGATTCTGGGTGCCATCATGTGCCTGGCCACCTTTTGTCTCATGCTAAGATTTTAGCTTTGACTAAGTGGAAGCAACTCATATCCTTTGTAGCATGCCAGTGCATTTTTTCCTCTCCTAAACTTTTTCGGTTGGATTAACAGGGCCGAGCACAAAGGGACACCTTACCTGGAGCCAGCTGAGGGGTAACAAAAGGTATTCAATTCTATGACAATCTTGTACAGGTTTTCTCATTCACTATAACATACATTGTGTTAGTTTAGGTTTGTTGGTTGAAAAAAAAAAACAAACAACCAAACAAAAAAAAAAAAAAAACCAACCCTCACCTTGCTTGACTTAGTGGGGAAAGAATAATATTACTAGGCTGACTCTAATCCAATTGTTTTCTACCCAAGTTATTTAGATTCTCAAGAAAGTGTTTGAGTGGCTGGCTTGCATTATAAACCTATACAGAAAAAGGCCTCATAATCTTCCAAGATATTCTTACCAGCACTGGCCACACTGAATATAGATACCATAGCCCAGATTAGAATCTTCTCACCTGAAGGAAGATGAAGACACATGATTCCCACCCTGGAGTTTTGCAGTGAGGAGCAAATTCAGCCTTTTGGTGAATAAAGTGGCCAGTGGTTATACAGAGGATCTGTCTCCTTAGCAGTTGCCTAAAGCCTCATCAGTGTAGGGATTCTTGGTTGTGATTTAGTGTCCCTTCGCCTGCACTGCAACTTGACACTATACATCAATGATGAACAACATATATCATTGGTCATTAGTTACCTGGAATAGAATGAATGCTGTAAATTCTCTGAGTATGATTTGACAACCGCCATTATCATATATAGAAGGCCAGTCATCAGAGGCGAATGGTCAGAAGCCCAACCCAGGTTGCGTCTCACTTTGGAGTTGTGTAGAATGATAGAGTTTGAAGGCTTTGACTAAGTGACTAACTTCAAAAGAATCGAGCGAGGATTTTTCTGCTTCTATGGGCTGGAAGATTTGCAACCAGAAGCCGGATCGTGGATGGCAGATTCTAATAATAGAACAGGTTTAAAGAGGTGACGCAGTGATTTGGAATGCCTTCTCATCTGTGTTTGTTTAGGACTGAATGGCCTCTCTCATGCTTCCTTTCCAAGCAGAGGACCAGCTGTGTCTCACTTTTTTTTCTCTTTACCTCTGCTCCTGATTTGTCTCTTCCCTAACCATTCTGCTTTCCTTCCCCTGACTTCCGTTTTCTCTCTACTAAATCATTTCTCTATATTTAACTCATGTGACTTTTCCCCTTTCATT
Source organism: Apodemus speciosus (assembly GCA_002335545.1). Lineage (NCBI taxonomy): Eukaryota > Metazoa > Chordata > Mammalia > Rodentia > Muridae > Apodemus > Apodemus speciosus. The sequence continues at coordinate 79,746 of BDUI01000814.1, forward strand.
TGTTGCTTATTTGGTAACTCCAGATCTTTTCCCCCAAATTCCCTTTCTTTTTCCTTCTCTAAGCCGCCAGCATGGTAACCCCACCCGCCAAGCTCCTTATTTCTTTACTGCAAATCCCCAGTGTGTTTACTGACCTGTGTGCCAAGAGGAAAATTCCCAGGCCACCTCCATGCCAATGCAGTGAAAATCAGCAGCTGCCATTGCTCAACAAGGTCCTTGTGGCCTATAAATCAATGGCTAAGAGCCCTTGCAGTGAACGTTGGCATGTGTGTGTTTATGTGAATATGTGACATACATGACAGTGTTTACTGCTTTGGGGAAGAACCTGGATCTTTTTTGATAAGAAAGAGAATTAAGCAGAATTTTTTGCCTAAATCTTTTGGGGCTATTATTGTTGCTGCTGCTGCTGCTGCTCTTGTTATGTTAGTGGATGAGGTCCTAAGAAGTTGTATAAGAGAAATGAATGACATTAAAGAGAGAAACAGACACAAGAGACCAAGAAATAACCAAGTCTAGGATATCTTACTGACACATTATTGATAGCCCACTCACAGTAAACATTATAGATGTATTGATAGGGCAGAAAGCAGAAGCAGTAAAGATCTGGAAATAAAACCCCAGCGATTCATTTGTTTAAATGAAAGAGAGGAGACAATGTGGAGAGGCAAGGAAATGGAGGCAGAGATGTAAGTAATGAAGACCAACACATCAGAAAGCCATTAGGCCCCTGCATCGGTGTAGCATTACAAGTAAGAGAAGAAACAGAGGAAAACACACTTGCCCTGCTTAGATTCACTGTCTGCAGCACGTTAAGGACCTAAAATTTAATGATACCAAAATAGTATCTTCAAAAAACAAAATCGTAAAACAGAAATCAAGACTCAAAAAACATTTGGGAGAATTTGAATAGATGTAGCAGGGAACCAGAAAATAATTAAAAATTTCAACTGGAAAAGTGATTTTAAGTTGTGCCTACTGTGTAACAGCTGGCAAAAAGAGAGAAGGGGGAGGGAGGAAGGAAGGAAGGAAGGAAGGAAGGAAGGAAGGAAGGAAGGAAAGGAGGGAGGGAAAGGAAAAAGAGAAGAAAAGCAAGATGGTGCTATATTTCCTGAGTTGTGAAACCAACCTGCCCTGACAGATGAAGAGGACCCCGACACACACCAACTGATTGCCAAGCACTGTGCTAGTTAAAAGTGAAGCCAGGGACTGAGAATACGATCCACTGAGAGAAAAAAAGCAGAGGGGATTTTCTGAGCCAGTTCCAAAATCATAAGGCTCAGGGGGAATTACTTTGATTTTGTCAAGTCAGAGCACACAGCCAAAGGCAGCAGACATGGGATATTGTCAGAGGTAAATCACCCGGCTAGGTCTGTTCTGTCTTATTGCAAGGTCAGAGGAGCATAGCGAGCCGGCCAAATGTTTTCAACCATGGAAATCCCCTAACTTTCCAACTGCTGCAGTCCCACAGCTCCGAGGCTTTACTCTCAGTGTGGCTCTGTTCCAGCTTTCAAATCTCTCCAAGTTGATTAATCATTTTCTTGTTCTGACTCATTCAGGCTTCTAGAAAAATAGCTAAAGGTACTAGATGGGCTGGGTGGATCAAGGAGGTCAGATAAATTGGCTTGATGTTAGTCTATACAAAAACCTAGAAGAAATTGCCAAAAGCCTTTCGGCATACCGTCCTCGGATGCTATGTCAGGTTTGGGGCCAAAGGCCATTGGCTCGTTTCATGTGTTTAAAGCAGGATATTCAGTGTGCATTGGGAAACTTGGGTATACAAGCATTCATTTCTTAATGTTAAGGTAAGTTATTACCTTACCTTAGTCTAGTCACTTAGAATTAGGATTCCATTATCACAGCTTCTCTTTGGATCTATACAGATGGACTGTGGACCCATGTATAAGCCTCTAACACTGACAATGTCAAACACAGATGCAGTGTTTATTATTTATCAGGCACTGTGTGCTTTTACCAAGAGACAAGTTTACAGCACTAAAAGGTCAATTTTGATCATCTTAGCCAAGGCCATACATAATAATTATGTTATTTGGTCTGGCTAATATTCCCCACCATGAAGCTTGTGTTTTAAAAAATAAATTGTTTTAGTTTATGATTATATTGAGTCATACTGGAAAGTCTGCTTCTTTGCCTTTGTAACACATTAATCTCTGGGCTTATTCACTGAGTTCATAGACGTTTATTACGCACCTGAGTGTACTAGTCATCAGAGAAAGAATTGTAAATCCTAAGATGCCACCTCAGACCTGAAGACACACACTGTGCTAGTGCCTTTTAACTAAGTGAACAAAACACATGGAAAAACACAGAACAGGAAACAACTATTTCTGCGAAGGAAAAGAGACACTAGAATTGGCAATTTAAGAATAAATGGAAATTTTCAGAGTGTTAAGGTTGGAAGGAACAGCATCGTCATATGGAATGGTTTATGTGCTGAGATGTTTGAAATGGCATAGCATGCTTAAAATAAAAAAAAATGTAGAGTCATGGTGGGGAGCTGAGTGGATTAAATTGAAGGGAGTTCATGGTGGGCCTTGGGTAGAATACTTCGAGTTCTAGAAGAGCTCATGGTAGTTTAAAAGAAAGACAGCAACTTTATTGGATTATGTTTCAGAAAGAATTCTGAAGATAACGTGGAATAAGACAAAAGGGGAACAGAGGCCAGACAGAAAGTGTCTGTGTGTCCCCTGGGTGGTGGTGGTGGCAGCAGTGGGGGAGGAGAACAAGATCCAGATGGATTTGGGAAGTAAGGTGGGCAGASTGGAGTGAGGAATTGAGAACAGAAGATGATGTTTGGGTAATCCTTGGGTTAAGGATGTGGGTGCCTAGGAGAAGCATAATGCCTTCAACAAGAAATCCTGAAGGAAACATTCACAGGGAGTGTTGAGATCACTTGGTAACACATTAAGTTTAAGTGATGGCACAGATTCAAGAGAAGACATTGAGGTCCCCTTGGTAATCATAATATGATCAAGAGAGTGAAATACCTAAATCAAGTGAGGCCAGGACAGCTTGTTCGGGCAACAGAGCATAAGGCCACTGGGGACAGTAGATTAAAATCATTAAGACTGCTATCGAGGACTCTCCATGCTGTGGGAGAGTTTGTGGAAATGCAAATGGAGATACTTTTTACCTTACATCTTTACACACTTTGGATCCTGCTCTTTCTTTACAAGTGACTAACGGACTTTGTAAAGAGGTTTAAAAGTCTCTGTCAAAGGCTAGTAGGATACTGACCCCCTTCTAGGCTGTTATCTTTAAGTCTGTTTCAGGGAACTGCTGGGGGGCCATTCTCTCAAACACATAAACGAATGCTTCTGCTTAGCTTTCCCCATTGACCTGCGATCCCAACTGCTGGTGCCATATAGATTTGCAGACATCTGCGCCCCTGAACTAATTGCAKCAATCTGTTCTGTACATCTCTGAGAAAGCACACAAATTGATTCCCCAGCAATGTCCATATCCAAGGACACCTGTATGACCCTCCATCAAGTCAGCTGCCCCTTCACCTTGTGTTTGCCTGCTATTTCCATTATGGGACCAATAATAGATCAGCCTCAAAAGTCCCTGTCCTGGGAAATTTCTTCATAAGAGAATTATTGGAAACAATATTTTGGCTGCAGAGCCAACTTGTGGATTTAAATATCTTCCAGCCAGCAGAACACCTGGATTTAAGTGTCTAGTCCCTTCTGACTCTGAAGAATGAGCCGTACCTTAAATTGAAGCTCATAAGCACATTGAGAAACTATGAGTCTGTTTCCTCCTGCTGTTTGCTGAAGCAATGAAAGTAAATGAATTCAGAAGGCACAGAGCCAGTTTGAAGCGTCACAAGCAGGGGCCTTA
>BDUI01000814.1:109675-128025 GCA_002335545.1 Apodemus speciosus
GTGTCATGAAGACCCTCCTCCATCTCTGGGCTTTGTGCTGTGAGTGTCACAGTTTAAGGAAACCTTCTAAAGCCTGGCCTGTCCCACAGCCTGGTGCAGAAGTTAAAGCCTGGCCTGTCCCACAGCCTGGTGCAGAAGTTACTGCTGCAGTCTTGCTGGCTTTCTCTTTCAGATTTTTTTTTTTTTTTTTTTTTTTTTTTTTTTTGTTCCTGCCACAAGGCAAAAACAGGAAAGAGCTGTGTGTGAAAGAATGCTCTCTCTTTTCCTTTTGTGGCGATTGTGTATCTTCTGAGAGGGCCTCGAAGGTTCCCGGAGCTGTCTGCCTTTTCATGTAAATGGAGCCCTTAAGCCTATTTAGAAGTGTGTAAAAAGCCTGTGGGAGTTGAGGTGAAAGATACTGGGCAGTAGCTTCAGCATCTCATTTCGTTTATTCAAGTTCAACTGGGCGCCCTTTCTGCTACATAATTAAAGCTACTGCAGGTCTGTATGTGACACTTGTCCATAGTAAATGATGTGCTATGCATATTACCGTATACACATGTTATTGTGCAGCACTGTAACTACAAAACCRAGYATCTTGTACTGGGAGGTTTAAGGGATTTCCCAGGGTAATTTTGACAATGATAATTTTGCCAACTTGAGAATGTAACTCCCACGTAAAGCGTGACCCTCTTCCTTAAATCCCTGCTTATTCTCTAGTGCAGGATCCAACAGATCTGGGGTTCATATTCACACCTTCCACCAAAAACAGTAGCAGGTGTGGACTGGCAAAGGGCTTAGTAAGAAGAGAAGGGACAAGGCAGAAGGATTTCTGGTAAAGACAAGGGTAGAGACTGGAGACCTGAGACTTCTGAGTCAGGCTACCAAGARAGTCTGGCAGGTAATGGGYGCACTTTTTCCTCCTATGAACGAATGACTCAAAACAGTGCTAGCCATGGGCTTGCTATTGTTTGTAAGTGGATGTAAACCTTTCTAGGTGGATATTAAGCTCCTGTCCTCGAGACTGTCCCACCTTCCATGCAGACTTATTTGTTCATTTGTCCTGAGAACGTTACACGTGTAGGTATATCACCTGAGTTTGCAGTGCTGTAAGCACACACAGAACAGCAGGGTCAGAACAGATGAGGTTCTACCTTCTGCTGTCCTGAGGCTGGGCTGGGGTGGGAAGAAACTAGATAATGGAGGGAGTGATTAGGGAAGTGAAGGAGACACCTGCCAGCCCCTGGCACAGGTTGTCCTAGAGAAATGTTCCCTTACCCTCTTCCCACCTCCCCGGCCATCCAAAGGAAGAGGGTTTAATCAGATGCAGAAACACTCAGAGATTGGGAGAACTGATAAACAGCTCATATCTCCATTTCTGTGCAATTGATCCTAGTATCTGTGGACCCTTGCTGTGGGATTTTCACCTGCTCTCCACCTCCTCCCAGAACCCCTCACAAATCCTTTAGGAGGCTAATAGAATTCTTAGTTACTTCCTCTGCATTTGGAATCCTTCCCCTAACTCTTAGTGGTGTTAGGGTTAAAGACATGCTGCTCAAAGAAATWTGGTGCCCTGATGGRACCCTGCAGAAGTAGAAAGATCTCCATCTCCTTYCCCCCTTTTCCTCTGAAGTAGTCATCTCCCCAGGCCCAGAGGAAAGGAACATCTTTTATTCTGAAGATCTATAGTCACAGAGAAGAGGTTCTGTTAAGCCCTCCCCAACCCATTTACTTCTGTTTTCCTTCGCCCAATCATAGTTCTCCAAATGGCCTCTTTGTTAAACYTAACATAAAAATAAGCTATTTCCTGAATCCTCATTTCTGAAGGCTTTCATGCACATAAAACCTATACTCAAGGCACTGGAGAAAAGGTTCAGTAGTTAAAAGCACTTGGTGCTCTTGTAAAGGGTCTGGGTTCAGTCCTCAGCAACCACATGGCAGCTCACAACTGGCTTACCAGACACTAAGCATGCACATAGCACATGTATATGTATACGTATACGTATATGTATATGTATGCTCAGGCAAAACATCCATACACATTTAAAAAATGTTATAATCAATTAATGTTTATGCTTTTCTCTTGTTAATTTGTTGCCCAAGATACTTAGCCATTAATTTAAAAATTAAATTAATTTTAATTAAAAAATTTGTTTTCTCCTCCTTTGTAGTAGCTACTAGTTTTTAAGCAAGACTGTTTCCTCATCTGCAGCACAGAGATGGTACCTCTATCCCTGTGCTGTGGGGTTGAAAGAGGATGCCTGTAAGTACTTTCTTGGGATTTATAGGTTTCTTTATGAAACTGCTCTAGAGAGAGAGTTCAAACACAGAAAATCCTAATGCAGCGTGCATCTTAATGTATCATACGAGTTATAGAAACTCAAATCTAGCTAATGCAGTGGGAGCCAGGGAAGACCTAAGGAAGGAAAAGGAAACAAAGGTCCAAGCCAGCAAGCAGAAACCACACGGCCAGCGAGGACACAGGACAGCCAGTCCTGGTGACAGGAACTTCCTTTCAACAACTTCAGTATGCCTTTTTTTTAAAACTTAAATGTTAATTTAAGAGGATGCATATTCTTTATGAATATTTATTCCTAAATTTATATATTTAGATTTATATAGTTATATTAACTAAATGTATAGTAAAGATGAGCGTATTTCAAGGTACCTTCCTACTTCCTGACACCAATCCTTGTTTGAACACACAGAGTTACACTTTACTGTAAGCAAAAAGAAACCAAACATGCCAGTTTTGTTTTTCAGTTCAGAAACCTGAGTCAAATCAGCAGTCTCCAGGAGGAGGGACGGTCTAAGGCCTACATGCTTTAGTAATGGATCTAGTCCTCCCCCTCCCTTATTTGACATTTTCTTGTGGAAAACATCTGGTTTAAGTAAGCGCCAGTGTCAGCCTTGATCATCAGAAACCAGAATGCAAGAGTCACAAACAATGTCTGCTCCTCGGTACTGGGGAAACAGCAGAGAACAGCATGCAGAGGACATCAGCAGTGGAGATGATAAATCCCACCGGGTTCCCGGATAAATCCCACCTACCCCATGCTTACCTCTTGACGGCTCACATCTCTTGGCTCTTGGTAACAGCCAAGGACCTCAAAACACAAGTGTGTGATCAATCATACTACCCTGTCAGACCCATGAGATGGCTCAGCAAATAAACACACCCTTCATCCCTGGGCCCTCCCAAGGACAATGAAAGCAATGTATAAAGCCCTAAGAATTCTTTTAAAGGGGTTCCCATTCAGGACTTTGTCTCCTCGATGAGTAGCCAGTTTTGGCTGGCTACCCTCTGATAGTAGTCAGGGGTAGGAGTGCCATATTGACTAACAGGTGTGGCTATTTGGGACTACCCTAAAGGAAGTCTAAATTGTTCAGTGTTCCTAGCCATTCAAGGGGTTTGGGGCTGGAGTGACTGATGGGCAGGGATAGAGTTCTATTCCTGACACTCTCAGAGGCACACAGGCTTGATGGCAGTTCAGCACATTGGGACTGAAGAGGAAGTTTGCTGGATAGGTAGTGTTTGGATGGGCAGGGGCTTGTAGATCTCAGACAAGCCAGGACAAGATACCTTGGATGCCTGAGACTCCATCTATATCTGAGAATGCTAGAGGTGTAGGAGGCGTCCTAGGGTGTTCCTGGGTGTTAAAGGTGAAGAAAGTGTAGACAAGCTAGTCACGAGGACTTTATGAGTCTAGAGATATTCACGAGGTTAAGGATGTTGAAGTAGGGATTATTTCAGAGATGTTAGGAGAGTTGGAAGGTACCAAATGATGTATCAGAAGTGTTCTAAGGAAAATCAGTGGAAGTACAGGAGGAAATGAGTGTTACSGGTGCGTGCAGTCAGCCTCCTTTGCCATCTCTTGTCTGTCTGTCTAGATATGACATTCCAAACTTAAAGGATGAGTCTGAAGGAGAAGAAAATAGAAAAACATGGTCTATTGGCCCTGAAAACCTTCAGCTCTTGGGATTGTGTCTCTGAGTAGCATATATAACTCATCATAAGATTTGATGTGAAATAAAATAATAATCTCTGGCAAGCAGATTAGGTGGAGTATTGGCAAGTGATAATCTTGATATGCCTAGGATAATCTTGGATTTCGGCTTCCTTTCCTGTGTCCAGTTCACCTTACCATGAAGAGTTATGGTCACAGATGTCTGGAATAAATACTCTTTTATGAATCTATGGTAACAGTTGTCTGTGGCCAAAACCGAATTCTTAAACTGGGTGCCAATGTAGGGTTATGAATGGCAGTTTTTGTATGTTTGGGAAATGAGTTTTCCACTCATTTACTGATAAATACATCACAGGTATTTTGGTACCAGAGCGAGCCCTCAGTCATCATGTTCCTGATGTCTACTCTCCTGTTCTATACCAGTGGCAATGAGTGACACATAGTTCCTGTTTTAAAAAATGCTCCCAGGTCAGCAGAGCAGATGCATGTGAGTAACTGAACTGAGTAAGATAATAATTGCTACTCTGTTTGTACAAGTCAAGCGGCACAGAGGAAGAAAGCAATTCACTCCAGAAAACTAGGGAAGAACTCATAGAGGGGGAAGTGCATGGCTCTCCTTCAGAGAGGCGAATATCACCATGCTCAGCAAAGCATGGGGGGCAGGGGTAGAAATGCTGCAGTGTAGGGAAACACGTGACTAGGAGCCGAAGGGCACCCAGTTGGATAAGTACATGTTCACAGACAGATGTTCCCATCACGTATTTCCCTACTCATGGGGAAGTTCTTATCTGTCAAAGCAATCCGTGTTTGTACTGTTGGTCATAGGGTTTAGGTCTCTTGTTCAGATACCAGAAAGCAACAAGGAGAAAAGATAATATTCTTCCCTTACTGGTTACAAGGTTCATGGCTGACACCCCTGTCAGGGAAGGGGATTAACAAGAGAAAAACAGAACAAATACATTTAACCAAAGGTTTATGTGACAGGGAAGCCTTCAGACCCACAAGCCCAAAGACCCATGGAAACTGTTTTTAGGGACTGTTAGGCCGAATCTGATGAGAGTAACGAGGGTGGTACTAACTCAAGGGACCTAGCAAAGCCCATTTGTTCCAATTCTGTTTAGCCTCCAAGATTTGGACAGAAGTTCACTAGAATGGAAACTTTATGACCTGCTTCTTGAAGAGGTAGGTCAGAGAACCTTTAAAATAGCTTATGTCAGAGGAGACAGGCAGAATAAGGCCAAAAAGTGTTCTTCCTTTTGGGGGGGGGAAGGGGTAATATATTTATGTCTTAGTTTCTGTAGCTTAAAATACTCACTATGACAAGGTGTCATGTTTCATGGACTCATGTTCTGAAACCCAACATTTCTTTAGAAAGGAAACTGATTTTTGGTCTAAGTGAAGCAAATATAAATGAATAAAGAACAGAGTATATGACCAAATGGACTCTACCACATAAAAGCTGAATAACTTCTGAAAAGTTAGATATTCTGATGCCTCTGATAGCTCTGTACCATGAGGTTGATACAATATGATCCCCATAATGTTGTTCCTCCAGGGCAGAAGTAAATGTGAGAATATTTCATAAAGTACTTTGAGGAGCTGTAAAAGTTATTTTATCAAAAGGGTCAGTACATCATTTATTGTGTTGTACTGTGAATTATGGAAGTCTCTACAGAAACACAGACCCCCTTCTTCTCAGTGCATTGTATTTAAATACAATGGGTGGAAATAAATTTGGAAGGAGGAGAATATTGTGCTTTCACAAATATGCTGGGTTTTTTTGGAGGAAAGTTTTACCTCTTGATTGTGAGTTCTAAAGATGGACAATCCAGCTGATATGGTCCCCATAGCACCCCTAACAATAGGAATGCTATGACAACCACAAATATTAGAGCATACCTCAATTTAGGCAACTTGTATAAGACAAAAACACTTAGTATTATATGGAAAATAAAATCTCTACAAGTCTAGGAATGTAATTTAATGTGGTTACATCTAACATGAAGGGGCTCCAACAAAGAAAGCATGGTGACCAGTGGGAAATTCAAAAGAAAGAATGGGTCTCCTATGCCAAGGCAGTAGACACAGGATGAGATGAGTGATTTTTCTTAAGAGAAGAAAGCTTGAAGATCAAATTAATAAGTTTCCTAAAATTCGATTTACATCTAATAAAGTGCATAGCTGAATGAGTTTCGGCAAGTGCGTATACCTAACAGAGTCTCTAAAACCTAGCAAGTTTCCTTGTGCGACTTTGTAGTCTGTCCTCTCCCTCCTTGGCCCCAGGCAAACACTGGTTTACATTTTTTTGTTGTTGTTATATAGTTTTGCTAAGGTTTAATTTTAATTTATAGTTTGGTCAACAAGACCAAAATTATGATAGCCGAACATCATCAAAATTTGAGATCCAGATCTTACATCTGATAGAAGAATTCCAGAAACTTCTGAGCCTTACTGTTTTCATGCATCTGTGGAGATGATATCTATTTTTCTATCTTATAAATCCATCATGAATAACCCAAAGAAGTCATAGAGGAGAAATACTTATGTAAAGTCCAATTAACTGTTTAGAAAATATTCATTTCACTTAGAAGCATGGTACTTCCAGACATTAGTCCTGTAGAGAGATGATGCCAGGCCTCTCATGGTGCCCACACAGATCCCTGAAGGCTGGTCCTCAAATATGGAGAGGAAGTTATATTTTGAAATATTTGGCTTAAGGGTCCAGAATTCAGGCTTCTGCCTCTAGCTGACGAGAGAAGTGAACAAATCACTTGGCTGGTATATCTCAGTTGACATCAGATCACTTACTTTACTTTGGATATAACTCTAATGTAAAGTGTCCTCAGTGGTGCTGGTTTTGTAATGCTGTCATAATCAAATGATTTATGCCATGCTCAAGCACCCACTGCCCAACTCTGACCTTATCAGCTTTGTAGTTTCCATTTTTCTTTGGATAAATATGAATTTTTATTCATATTTATATGAATAAATATGCTTCTCTATAGTATATCAGCTGCCATGTAAATCACTGTTGTTTGAACAGATGACTTATCTATCATTTTTATTGGATGGAACAGAGCGACTAACCAAGCTTCTGATAGCGTTCTATTCGTTTTCTTTGATCAAAAAAAAAAAAAAAAAAAAAAAAAAAAAGAATTTCCTGCTAGCTAGACAGTCCAGTCCAGGTCACTTATATCTTCCTTGTCTGTGAGGTATTTTTCTGACATTTCACAGACAAACCTACAAAAGGTTCAGATGTCACTTTTTAAGACTGAGGTAATAGAGTGCACACACACGCACACTGTGGCTGCCATTTGCCTCAGTGTACCCATGGAGATCGTTGTGTGGATTGTGCACTTTCAAAAAAGAACTGGCCGTCAGCACGGCACTCTCACTTCCCCCGTGTACATTTTGTAGCTTCCCCATAGGGAAGCGAAACTGGTGGTGGTTGGAAGAGATTGACTCTGTTGAAGTGGATTTTGCCAAGTGGCTGTTTGTAGATAACCTTTGTCTTGGGGGCAATAAAGAGCGGGAGCTGCAGAATTCCAGCAGGCCTCTGAAAACAGCTCATCACTGTCAGAATCACAAGAACTGGCTTTGTGCAGATGCTCACTTAAGATGGTGATGAGACAGGAATCAGGAGATCATGGTTGGGCTATCTCTAAGTGTGTGTGTGTGAGTGTGTGTATGTGTGTGTGTATGCATGTGAGCATGTACGTGCATGTGTGTGTGTGTGTGTGTGTGTGTGTGTGTGCAGGTAGCTTTGTGTCACTGTTAATATTTCCTTCCTATGGCATATCTTCTGTGTGGAACCTTCAAATCTTCAAAGGCCCATTGCATCTTTAACTTTGGCAATATTCACTTTTTCATCTTTGTTTTGTCAAGATGTAGTATGTACTTGCTCATTGAAAGAGTTAGACCATTACCCGGCATGGGATGAGCTGGATTCTATTTGGGCATTTCCAGAGGGTATCCTGTCTGTGCCATCGGCATGATTAGGATCCATCTGGAGCAGGTGCAGTCTGATCAGCCCTTTGTGGGCCATCGTCTGCAATGCTGCTCGGACTTCAGTGCCCCACTTTGTATTTCTCTCAACTCTTAGGATCCTGAAGAAGAAATCTATTAACTCTTTCCTCTTAATTTTCTAATACCCAGAATTAGACTCATAAATATTTTAAGCAGGTTACATAGGATGCAGAAGCTGAACCTTTGTGGGAAAGACTAAATGTTGGAGCTATAATGTTTCAGATCAAACATAGTTTAGAACATAACTCCGATAATGCCAGTCTTCTCTTTCAAACACATCCACGGTTTCTTGCCATCCTAAAACCAAACTCTAAGTCAGTGTTGTGGGAGCCAAGGTGCCAACTCAGCCCCACCCTTTTCTTTGACCCTGATCCTTGATCATAAGCCTGTGGCCACAGTGGTCTTTGGGTACCCAGATGACCCCAAGCTTGTTTCTCCCGGGATCCTTACGTTCATCTTTCTGTCTGGGATTCTACTATGAACTCTGGGAAAACTCAAGACTGCCCCTCAGCGCTCAGCCTAAATGGCTTCTCTTGGCAGCTGCCGCCCATTGTTCTTCACACTCTGTGCTTTGTTTATTAATAACCCCCATTCTATCTGAAACTCTCCTGCCCACCTCCTGGTTTCCTTATTTATTGCTAGACACTGATTGCGGACCCACTCCTCAAGGGAGGATGGTTCCTAGTTCGACCTGTTCTCTACTGTAGTCTCCTAACCTGGAAGGTTGTCTAATGGGAACTCAGCACCCACGTGTGGAGTCAGTGAGGGATTAGAACTGAAGGTTCTAGAACCTTGCCCTCCAGCCCTGTTCCTTCCCCTCCCCGACTCACAATCTGAGTCCTGCATCATTCACCTTTTCCCCAGGGCTTGACAGGTGAGCCTAAAGTAGAAATGTATCAGTGACTATGTTATGCCCTTGCCAATAACTTTTTGCCCTGTACTTCAGTTATCAACTAGATGCTTCCACTTCTTCAAGGCTCTTACTTTGTGGTGTGCCCATAAAAAAAGAGGCTCTGAAGATGCATCGTTGAACTTCAAATGCACTCATGATCCAGAAGGGAAAGATGACTGAACCCAGGACCATTGGTAGYGGAAGCTAGGCAACAAAACTCAGTGTCGGGTCCTGGTTCTTCCTCATTAGAAAGTCTGGAATAGAAAGCTGAGTGCTTTTCCTGTGTGGATGAAGCGTTTACCTCTGCAGCCTCCCATAGTCCTCAGTGGACTTTCCTGATGCCCCTCACAGAGCACTGAGCTCTTACTGCAAGACGGTCGGGGCTTTGTGTACCTAGGGAGGGTCGGACAAGACCTTGCTCTGTTGGAATTGCTGCAGGTGTCAGTTTGGTCACAGGCATTCCGCCAGTCATCAGCTGTACTGGAGTGCAGTTTTATGTGGGCATTTCTAATGTTCACATCTGCTCCTATTGCTTAATGAGGACATTGCACACGGTGCTTGGGGAAGGCTGCTATTCCCACATAAACCATATAAACCCACTCACCTTCAGCTGTTCCCCGGGGCTGTTAGACCTTTCCAGCACACTCTGTCTCTTGTCATTAGTTGTCCTTATTGGTACCCCCCATGCCAGCCCCCATTGCTTGATAGCAGATGTCTCCTGTCTTCAGTGCCTGGGTTAGTGCTCAGTGCTCCTGAGGGGACTTAGATGGGTGAACCTCAATTAAGGAGGTCATGTGTTATATTAGTGGTGGAAAGCTTGTGCTTTGGGGTACAACTACCCTGGATGGATCCCAGTGTTGCTGCTTACTGGCTTCAGAGAATGATTTAACCTTTCTGAGATTCTCCTCTCTTATCTATAAAGTGAAGATGTATTGTAGAAATCAAAATTGATAGAGTCAGTGTAACTATGGTTAGGAAAGTTGTCTTCGGGGCTGAAGAGATGGCTCAGCGGTTAAGAGTACTGAGTGCTCTTCCAAAGGTCCTGGGTTCAAATCTCAGCAACCACATGGAGAATCCAGGTCCCAAGCAGCCTGTCCTCACATCAAAGACAATGAGATTCCATTCTTGTAGCAGTTTTCCCTGTCTCTGGGAAATGAGCTCCCACTGGGATCAAGGAGTATCAAGACTATGGATACAGAAGCAGTTGAACCTGGGTTTGGTTCCATTTAAATGTAAACTTTAGACAAGTTGTTCTTTCTCATAGCAATATCTACTTTATTGCTGGCAGTGAGGTTCAGATAAGAGTTTATATTCATTTACATATACTAGACATTTAAAGTTATTTTAAAATAACCTACAAAATTCTTCCCAATAGCTATGTTATTTACAAAGCTGCATCTCACCAGTAAGAGGAGAATCATGCTGTATTTTAAAGGTTCTTCTTCTGTCTACCAGTACAAGCTGTTCCCTACACCCCTCAGTTCCTTGCTTTTCTATCCTCTATAATGGGTTGTCTTGGAGAAGAAACTGATCAGGAAAATGTCAGCATGGAAAGTTTATGCTGGTGAGTTACCAGGAAGCCATTCCCATTCCCATTCCCATTCCCATCACTGCTTGATTTTCATTCCTGCCAGTGGGATTTAGGATGCAACCATAGATTTCCTGAATTACGGTATTATCTAAGATACAAAGGATTGTTCTATAGTCACACGATGTTGTTGCTTGCTACCAGCTCAGCAATTTGGGGTGTGTGTGTACATATGTAGGCCAGAGGTCAATCTTGAGTGTCTTTCTTTAGGAGATGCCCATCTTGTGTTTTGAGACAGAGTCTCTTGCTGGGACCTATGGCTTGTCAATTAGGCTAAATTGGCTGGCCAGCAAGTTCTAGGGGCCTGCTGATCTCCACTTCCCCAGGGCTGGGATTACAAGTGGGCACCATCCCATTTGGCTTTTTATGTGGATATGAGGGTTGAAATAACTCTTAATTTACTGATTGAGCTATTTCTCCAACCCAGTTGCTCAGTATTTTTTTTTTTTTAATCTATAAAATAGGGAGATAATGTCTTCTACGTCACAGGACTGTGATACCTGTTGCAGAAGATTATTTATTGCAGTTTACACCAGGGCCTGAGTCCCTTAAGAGGGTTGTTTAAACAAGACACTGCGCATGGTGATTGGCACTCTGTAAATATTGGTTTTCTTCCCTGGCCTTTTCAGGGTTTGTGCTCATCAAATAGCATTTGCTGGGTATTCTAAAGAAGGCTTGGTCTTAAAAACTTTAGATCTGAATTACGAGGTGCTGAGAGAAAATCAGCTTTGAGCAGAACCTGTAGAAGCCAGTGACATTTGTTGTTTGTTTGTAAACAATAAACAATAGTGGCTTCTTTTCCCCTTCCTCTGGTCTTGGGCCTGCTGAGTCACTGTCCCAGCCTCTTGGCCCATATTTACTATATCTGTGGAATACAGCAAAACCCACCAAAAAAGAAAAATATCACCAATAAATGGCAGCTCATTTGAGGGATTTTGTTTGCATTCTTGTGCTTGCTCCCCTGATTAGATAGGAAACCTTTAATAAGACTTTTCCTAAATAATGCTGCATTGTTGGGGGGAATTTTCCCTCTGTTCTCCTAAGAAATGACCGTTTTATGAGGTTTCTTTCCATTTTTTTCTTCATCTTTCCTGCTCTTAATGCATTCCACAAAGAGTTCGTTCCTCTGCTGGTTACTGATTGATGGTTCTGCTCCCCATGTGCCCTTTAATTTTGCAATAAGCTAACAAGAAGTTGAGACCACAGAGTTAAAGAGAATTGACTCACTCACTCACCCGGATTCAGTAGCCCAATAGGCTGATGTAGTGACTTCACTGTGTCCTGCCTGCCGAGGGCAGGAGTCCACAGGAAGAAGTGCTGTCTTGTCAGTAACTAGGGAGAAAGGAGCTCCAGTGCCCACCTTGTCCCGACAAGAGAGTAGCATGACATCTCTTCTCAGTAGTGAGCCCTTTCAGGAAGTCAACTACAGGACTTGTTTTCCCCACACCACGAATTGCAATTCCATGAGACATCAGCTAAGTGGAAATGGACAGTCAGTACTTACAGGTTCTCTGTGACTTTTCTTTAAAAGAGTTGTGGTATGCCATAAAAGAAAACAGCTATAACCTGCCACTGGCATTTTGATATGAATTAATTAAAAATCCAAGGACAAACCTCTGCCTCTGCTGTCCCCACCCAGCTGAATTTTCCCCATAAGGCCAGGTGCCCAGCAGGAAGCAAAGGCACTAATATAATATTTCATGACTTGATTTCCAAACATACCAAGAATCAATCTCTTTTATTATTTTGCATTGGTACTTTATGTAGTAACCAGTCTGAAAAATACAAATGCCACTTAAAGTAGGAAAACAAGAACAAATTCAAATTCAACTCAGTAGACCCTAAGTGAGCTACTCTCTACAGGTCCAAGTGAAACTGGAAAGACAAATGCCCACATGGAATTGGCCCCTGCCATGAACTCCTATTACAGATCCCAATATTGTGTGTGACTGCAGAACACTTAACCAGCTCGCTGTCAGTTTATCTGCTCTCATGTAGCCGCTTTTCTTCTGAAACTCTTGTCATCACAGCTTAGCAGAAGTGAAAGCATTAGCAGCGTGGTTAGTGGCCAGGACAGAAGAAGAATCCAGGAATCTGTGTCCTTTCCCTTGCCCACACCTACTAGTGCGTGGTTCCTCCCCAGCCTGCAAACTCAACCTTTCCAGTCTACTGAGTAGACTACTAACCGTTGGCTCATTCCTTTCCTTCCCACTGAAAGTTTGTTTTATTCTTAAACATCTTGTTTAAGAATTGTCTTCTCTCTAATGTAAGTGGATAATATATATATATATATATATATATATATATATATATATATGTAGATGTGTAGAAGCCAGAGGTTGATGCCCAGTATCTTCCTCTACCACTTTCCACGTTGTTTTTAAAATTATAATTAGAATATAATTAACTCATTTCTCCTCTCCCCTTTTCTTTCCCCAACCCCTCTTCTATACTCCTTTCTCATCATTTTACTCCCTCTCTATTCCATGGCCTCTTTTTCTTTGATTGCCATTGTGTTTATATATAGTATATATATATACAATATGTATATACAATATATATATATATTGTATTTCATACACACACACATACACATGTGCACACGCGCACCTATGTATGTGTGTGTGTGTGTGTGTATTGCTGCATGTATTCGGTATTGCTTGTATGTGTATTATTTCAATTCTGACCACTTGGTCTTACATGATTAATTAGTTCATCCCTGGGGAAGACTAGTTCTCCTCTCAGCAATCATTAGTTGCTTATAGTTCTTTGTCTAGGAGTTAGTGCCCGATGACATTTCCCCTTTCTCTGTTACTCTTGCCATTGTTTGGGTCTTGATTAAGTAGCCATATTACTTCAGTATCCTGGGTATAGCCTTCCTGCCATTTCCAAGAGTCGTGATCTCGCAGCAGACTTCCTGGTCTTCTGGATCTAACATTCTTTCTGCCCTCTCTTCTGCAATGTTCCTTAGCATTAGGTAAAAGAGTTGTGTTCTTGGCGTATCCATGGTGCTGGGCACCCCACGGTCTGTTATTCTCTACATTTTGACCTGTTGTGAGTCTCTGTGATAGTCTCTGTTTGCTGCAAAGAGGTAGGGGTTTTTTGACAAGGAGTAAGAGGTTAACTTATCTGCACTTAAAGGTTATATATTTAGAACACAGTTTGGAATTATGCTGGTCTAGTAAAGGGGTAGCAGAAGATTCCCTTCTAAGACCCATGACCTTGCTAGCCCTAGGAAGTTAACTAGGTTTCCTGTGCTAGACATGATTTTCCTCCTGTGAGCAGGACTTAAGTCCCATTAGGCATCTGTTGCTTACCTCTAAGACATGAGTGCCACTGTTATACCTGTAGGTATGTCATCCCACGCTGATCACTGTTGTGGTTTATAGGCATCACCGCTTCCACCTTATTTTTTGAGACAGAGTCTCTCCCTGAACCTGGAGCTCATTGATTAGCAAGATTGACTGGAGAGCAACCCGTCTGTGATTCTCCTATCTCAGCTTCCCTGCCTCCATAACTGGCTTTTTGCATAGATGCTGATGGTCTGAATTTAGGTTGTATAGCTAGCACTTTACCCACTGAGCCTTCTTCCCAGATTCCTTTATCTGATTTTGCACTGAACAACATGGAACTTGGTTACTCTGATATTAGCATGCCTTGCTCTGATGAACTGAATCAGTAAATCATGAGGCCATGAGTTTTTATGCAAGAACTTTTACTTGGAAGAAGCAATATAGACCAGGGAGGCATATAGGATGGATTTGAGTCTGACCCATGGTGCTGTTTGATCTCAAGAAAGCAGGATAATAATGTTGACTTGACTGGGTTGAGAAGATGAAATAAGCTAAATAAATGTCAAGCAGGCATTCAGCATGGAGTCTGTAGAGAGGAAGAACTGAATCAAAGCTGGATTACATTCTCCCTTCCCACACTTAGAATAGGGACCTAGAAGGGGATCCAGGGACCCAGAGTGACATCAAAGCCCTTGAAGTTTACACTGTAAGCAAGGATTTACAAGGATCAGCAAGACAAATCTTTATGAAGAGTACCATCATAGATGGCTTGGCTTAACTGACTCCCCCCTCCTTGGACTCCTTTGAGACCAAGAAATATTTCTGTAAAGTCTTGTTAAAAGAAAAATAACACATGTAGCGTTGAGAATAATTCTCGTAGTAAGTTCCTTAATACCGATGTTGAAGTAGGTATGCTAAAAACTGAGAAATTAGTTGAGGTGAAAATATTTGGGATGTTATTCATGAAAGAGTTGAAAGTTCACCTGGACCCTGAAATACAAAAAACGTAAGGAAGAGTGAAGGGAAGGGGTTTTCAGACTGGGCCATTTGGGATGCGAAGAGTGAAAACCAGAGGATATGAACCATGAGACATAAACAGGTTCAAAAATTCCAAAGTGGATGTCATCTCTAAGGTAATGCTCATTAAGTACCTGTCAAGTGTCAGGCTTTTTAAAGAAACTTTGCATGCTGTTCTTTGTCTTCACAATAGGGATAATTTCTAACCTAATTATGCAGCTCAGGAATAGAGAGAGCAAATAATCTACCTAAGAATAGACCTGGTATTCCACTACTATTAAGAGAAGGGAGCCAGAATATTTGAGTCCAGAGCCTGCCTACCCCTTTAGCCCATGATGGCTACTTGAGGTAGTTCTCAGCTTCCCTCATACACTAAGGATCAGTTAAGATCAGTCTGTGAATGAACTCTGAAAAGTATAAAAGTACCATTACTCATGTTAATGATATCAGATGAGTGGTGCCGAAAAGCCATCTGAAAACGAGGGAGGGAAAGGTATAAGATATTGGCTCCAGTAAGTAGTTATATTGGTAAGATGAGCTGTTGGACATTGTACATGCCTAACCGTCGCCTCCAGCAATTCCGAGGCCTGACAGAACCTCACATTTCCTCTCAGACTCTGCTCCAGGTGGCTATTTCCAGGTCACTAAAGTGAATAGCAGAGAGAAGAAACTGGTTTCTCATCTGGCTTTGGACCTTGTACCTCAGGTGAGATGGGCCTTGCCAGGATGCCCACTTCCGTGAGCCTGTAGCATCTGACTGGGGATTTGCTCACTAGTGATCACGTTGGACAGTGCCACACCAAGGTCTCCTAGGTAAATATTTGGCCACTTACTGTATTTGTTCTCAACCTATTCTTCTTGTGTCTTTCCTTTGTCGACTCTGTCTAATTGTGAGCTGTTGTCGTTTGTGTCTATATCAATGTCTTCTAAATATGGTCATAGAAGCATGGTATCATTTTGCCTCAAAAGTAATAACTCATACAATTGTCCATCTTGGAGGAAATAAAATAATTTTTGTATGTGAGCATCTGATAAAGTTGCTGACTGGGGAATTTCTAGGTCGACCTGTTAACCAACCTTTGAACAATGGTGGACAAAGTTTCATGCTACAGATTCACTCTGGAGACAGAGATAATTGGATCTGCACAGTCAGTGAGTTTGGTGAGCCCTTGCTGGCTAGGATGCCACACCACTTATGTTAGAAACAGAGATACAAACAGGGAGACTAGCACTGCTCTGTGCTAGCACGGGACTTATCTGAGGTTCCTCTGAGCTTAGCTCCTGTCTACAGTAAACATACATTAGGCTGGAGGATCAAAGTTGGTGTTGATGAAGTTGGACTCCCCCAAGAGTTATATCTTCAGTCTCTTTGGGGGAGCAAATGACTCAGTAGAAGAAGGAGGGGAAGTGACTTAGAAGCAGCCATCTACGAAGGTACTTATCACAAAGCTGTGTCTTTCTAACCCTCCTTGCAAACTAAAGGGAGGGGAATCCCCAGCACCAAGGCATACACGTGAATAGAAAGCACCACAAGTATCAAAAACACCGAAAAAGGTCATCAGAAACTCGGGGAGGGAGGGGGCTGGAAATTCACCTCCCTGCCTGTCTGAAGAGCTCAGTAGGCAGGGATGAGGAAGTGGGCAAAGACAGCCAAACAAACTTCATGCACAGTGAGTCTGCCACAGAAAATGCACAGCACAGCTGGTAGGAAAGTTTCTCTCACATCCGTGGGAACCTCAGAGCCATCTGAAAATTGGCCGCCTTCTTTTCCACACCTAGGTAGCCAGCCTTTCTTGGCCCCATACTAACTGCAGTATTTGATATAGTTGGTAAATAATATCATTGGAAGCCACAGTGGTTACCCTGCCACAACTAACTAAGAGACTGTCATTTCCTGCAGTGGGCCCAGCACCGCCAGGTTGAACTAGAGGTGAAAACAGCACACTGGCCTGCTAATTGTGGTGTTCTCAGCTGTTGCCACCACCCTCCCAACCCACCCCAGTCCCAGAATCAACAGATGCTAATGTCAGCCCACTGGGGCCAGGCAGGGAACATGCTGATATACAACTAGAACTCACCATACCTGTGAGCCACAGCACCACAGTTGCTGGCCGCAGATTTCCCCTGGAGTGTACATTCTGGGGGTAAGTAGGCCAAAGAGAAAGTCTCACCGCGTCGTGCAGGGCAGTTACTCTACCTGGTTTGAACAAATGGCGGACACGGTCCTTCCTCATACATTTCCCTGAGCTCAGTGGTGGAGGTGGTGGGTGTGAGGTGGTGGAAGTAGAACTCTTCGGGGTGCCCTCTGTGACTGCACAGGTGGGCATGGAAAGCTGGGGAGCTTTAGTGTCCTTCCATATGTGCTGCCCCTCACACAGAGCCTGTCTTTCCTCCAGGGACTCTCTTGAAAAGCACCTCACTTCTCTCCAGCTTGGCTGTGGATTGCTTCGGTCTGCTTCTCCCAGGGTACACTCCAGGGGAACCCCCGCAGCCAGCAACTGTGGTGCTGTGGCTGCAGGCACAGTGAGCTCTAGTTGAGTATCAGCTTGTTGCTCCTTGGTCTCAATGACCTTAGCATCTGTTAGTTCTGGGACTTAGGGAGGGTGACGATTGAGGAAGCCAGTCCACTAGAGAGGTCTGTATTCTCAGATCACTGTGCAGAGTGTTAATGGAAGTCTTCGCACCATGAATTCAATGTGCCCAAGCCATCTCCCTCGCTGTGTTTCCCTCTCCTTTTCCTCAGACACTGCCAGGTATCTCTTCAGAGCAGCTTCCTGCAGGCTGAAGCTGGTGAGAATCAATGGCAGTCCTGGAGTTTTGTGTGCAACAGCAGCGCTAATGCAGTCTGAATCATGTTAGCATTTTCCTTTGTAGCCCCTTCTACTAGCAGCCATCAGAGTAGATTATTAATTCTCTCCATTGCTTTTGTGGACTCAACACTTTAAAGAACAGAGGAGTTAGGCACACTTCCCAGAATTGCACAGCAGATTCTCGTCAGAGCCAAAACTAAATATAGGCAGGCCACTGGAATCCCACAGGCGTGTTTTCTTCAGGCCAAATTGAAGCTTGGTGTTTTATGACAAATATTTCAAAAAGAAAAGCCCTGACAGCATTCGCATTTTCCCAGATAGCCATTGTCCTATATTCAGTCCTTCACGATGGAAATAGCAGACCGGCSTCCTAAAGCCTTATCGGTTCTTCATTCTAGAGCTGATAGTTGATATTCTCTGAGCTGAGGGGGGAAGGGGGGGGAATGATCTTTTTTTTTTCCATCATGGAGTGATTTATAATTTTCCAGAGCTTGGCAAAACTAAGCCAGTGAATAGTAAAACCAGATTTGTTTTTGCAATACTCAAATTCCAGAATATTTAGTCTGACTTTTCCTCACAACAAATGCTGGATACCTCTTTCCAAAGATGGAAGTGGGTAGGAAGAGAGTGGGAGGAATGGGGGCCCATGCCTGGGAGCATGGTCCTTTGGACCTGATGGTGAGCCTGCCCTGTTCTCAATCCATTTCTACACACACACACACACAAACACACACACACACACACACACACACACACACACACACACACACACACACA
>BDUI01000814.1:130771-143669 GCA_002335545.1 Apodemus speciosus
GAGCAGAGTGTTGACCAGACACTGTCATGGTCAGGAAGCAAGAGTAGAGCATGCTTAAAAACCACTCCAGGGCCTTCCTCAAGCCTTGGCGATGAAAGGGTTCAATAAACCTGAACAATTTCTCACAGGAAAATTCCGGCCTCTGTCTTCTTAAGAGCAAGGCATTCTGCAAGCTTTAATGGATCTGGGATCAAAATTCAGAATGGCTGACTCACCCAAGGCTTTGTTTGGATAAAAAAAGACCAGGTCACTGTCATATCTGCAATTAGGATACTTTAAGGTACAAAAAGTAATATTTAAAAAAATAAATGTTCCTGAAGCAGATAGACCATTTTCAGTACAAAAAGAATAATTATGCCTTCAGAGCCCAGGAAAGGCAGTGGCTCATCATTCGGAAAGCACTGTCCTTGTCCCTGGCTAGTGGTGAGTAGAGTTGGTGCCTGAATTCTGGTCAAGCTCTCTCTCCCACTGTCCCTGTTCTTCACTGGGCTGCCTGTTTACAGTTGAGACACCTAGCCCTCCTGGCCCAGTTAAGGCGATTTTGAAACGTCACTGATTCTGTGGAGCAGGCTACAGTCATTTCTACCAGGGGGTGGCACAGGAAGAAATGGTGTTCTGGGCAAAGAACTCTTTGAGATACTGAGGTCACATGATGGTTTCTCTTTCCAATCTACCCTTTGAACTCTGCTGCAAACAGACAGGCAGAGTTTAGTTTCAGAAATGACYAGTCCAACGTATCAGAAAACTGGACACAATTACATACACTCTTGCATGCTTGTCTTTCCAGAAACTGTAGCTGTTTGCCCATGTGGCTCAGAGTTATTTATTAGTATGACTAGTGGCTTGCTATCCACTGACTCGGAACAGTGTTCTAGTGCATGTCTTGACATGAGATCCCATAGTTTATGACTAATAGATTGAATTCTCTAAGCCAGCACTTCAAGGCATGGAGAAGTCACCTGCTATATAGACCTGGGCTCAGAGACCCTCTCTCCTCTTCCTACTGTTACTTTAGGAAGGAGGAGTATCCAGAAAACCTACATGTCCCTCCTGCCATCTGGGCTGCTGAACTCAGGGAGGTGACTGCTTCACTCAGTGGAAAATGGAGATGATAAAATCTGTCTCTAACATGCCCACACAGAGAGTGAATGATAGCATGTGTYATATTTGTGATCTCTTTTTTAGAAAGTCTAACTTGTTTGAAAATGCCATGTGGAAACCTGTTATTTTATAAGCTTTACTTATGTGAGGAGAGAGAGAGAGAGAGAGAGAGAGAGAGAGAGAGAGAGAGAGAGAGAGAGAGAGANGAGAGAGAGAGAGAGAGAGAGAGAGAGAGAGAGAGAGAGAACGAGATTGGAGTTCATGTCACAGGGGATTGTGCTCATCCCAGAAGACTAACAAAAATTCCAGTGTAAGATATGGGATCCCTCGCCTCAGTTTGTTGATCAGAGTTATCCTAGAGACCCCAAACAATACAAGTTATAGTCATTGTTCCTAATTGCCTACTAGAACTTGATGATAAGACCCTGTTGATGAAGACACTGCACATGTTGTTCATAAGATGTAGAGAAATCAGGTTAGTACTGACAAGGAAGCTTACTTTTCTGGCTAGCTTTCATAGTTCTGTAAGGGGCTATGCAGGCCACTGAGGTAAAAAAAAAAAAAAAAAGTCATCAACAGACTTAACCTAGATGTTACCCTGGGAATGTCCCTTGTGGTAAGATATGCTCATGGGTGTGATGGTAGGACGAATGTTATAGGATAACCCAAATTTCTGATTGGATTTAAAGCCTGGTCCACAGAAGGAAACACAAACCAGGTACTGTAAATTTGGCTAAGAACACATGATGGGGCGCTGCCAGGCCCCACGGCTGAGCTCGCTCCTATTCATTCACTAAATGGACATAGTATCAAGCTGTCCTCTAAACTCACATCTTCCACCCTGAGACTCCACACAAAAGTTTCCCTGTACATTGGATGGTGGTTAATACAGAATCTCACAGCTGGTCAAAGTGCAGAGAATACATGTCAGGGGGTGCTCACCCACAAATGAGGTGTCTGTCTATATCACCCTCCCGCCTCAGGGTTTATGGACCACTGAAGGAGAGGAAACAGAAGATTTGTAAGAACCAGAGGTCAGGAAAGACCAAAATGAAGTGGTGTCTTCTGAACACTCATGGATGGCTGCACATACAAGCTCTCAGCAGCTGTAGTTGCCTGTGCAAGACTTGTACAATATCATGCTCGTCAGCACTGTAGCAGGGAGGGAGGAGGACTCACAAGCCCCTACCCCTGCCCGAGGAGCTATGGGCAACTGATGTCTTATGGGAGAAAGGAGTCATTTTTCTTTAAGAGGATTGTCACTAGAAGTCCCCTTTCTCCAGTGGATGGCCCCATACCCAGGAATATACAGCCAGCACAAATTAGAGCCAGTTATTTAAAAAAAAAAAAAAAAACTTTAAAAAGAGGGCACAAAGTTGGGTGGATACAGATGTGGGGGTAGATCAGGGAGAGGTGTGATGGGGGTGAATGTGATCAATGTACATCATATGAAATTAAGAAATATTTAATTGACTGACCATTAACATTTCTTCTGCTGCTAAACAAGACCAGATATTACATTCTTCCTATTCTACCCCTGCTGAATAAAAATTTTGTTGTTTTTTGTTGTCTTCTAAGAGCTGAGTAGAAGATGGCAGTCCTCCATTCTGTTCTTTCCAGTTGATGTTGATACTCATGGTAGGCTATGGTATACTTGGCAGTTGATGTTGATACTCTTGGTAGGCTATGGTATACTTGACAGTTGATGTTGATACTCATGGTAGGCTTTGGTATACTTGACAGTTGATGTTGATACTCTTGGTAGGCTTTGGTATACTTGGCAGTTGATGTTGATACTCTTGGTAGGCTATGGTATACTTGACAGTTGATGTTGATACTCTTGGTAGGCTATGGTATACTTGGCAGTTGATGTTGATACTCTTGGTAGGCTTTGGTATACTTGATAACTGCTCTTGGAAGCCCCAACTTCCTAATCCTTCAATGTGGTGCAGATCAAACTACACACTCAAGAGGCCCAATAAAGCAGAATTTTACTGGATCAGGATCAATAATGTAGAGGATGGTATGAGTATAACCTTGTATCATAGCATAGCTAAAGATAGTTCCACTGAAGGCAGGTAGTCTACACTGGGCTCATACACTAGTGGAGAGTTGGGCTTAGATGCTCAAGTACCCTGCTTGACCTTTATGCCTGATGACAAGCTTATTCTGCTCCCACCCTCTGATATCAAAACATTTGACAGTTGACTTAATACTTAATGGAAGTGAGTCATATATTTTGTTTGTGTATGTATGGTTTTCTGAATGACCAGAATCCTCAGTCTTCTGACCTAAACTACATTGATTTTCCAGCCATATTCCTGACTAGTTCTCATCTCTTTTCTCTAATTTCCAAGTCTTTTCTGTGACATCAGGGTCTATTGTGTTGTTTATGAGTACCTTGAATTTACTTCTTTCTAGAGAAGTTCATTATTTCCTTAAACTGTGCACACAGAGGCATGGCACCCCGGTGCACAGAAAGATGGACAGGGTGTATTTATAGAAGACGGTGAGGGAGGAAACTTGGAATGAGCCATGTAGGGGGCAGAGGAAGCCCCGAGCGAGAGAAGTCTTGAGTGAATGTGTGCTTTTGACAGGAGCACAACCATGTCAAGGACCTCAGGTTCAGAGGAACAGCCAAATCTTCCTCAGGAGACCAAGCACAATGTTGGTAAGGTATGCTGAAACTATCATCCATAGCTTTCTCTCTGTAGATAGTTACAGTCCCCTTGCTCCAGCTGTACTCCATTAACTCTGCCTCCTTGTTTATCTGTATGTAATAACCCCACATCTTTGTTCATCTGTATTCAATAACCCCACCACTGTGTTCAGCTCTACATAATAAACACAGTGAGATTCCAGGGTCCTGGGATTCTCCAGGTGAGAGCCCAGACACTGTATCCCAGGTTTCTGTCCACATGTCCATCTGTCTGTCTTTTATTCATTTTCTTACCACTGTAGTCAGGTTCATCCCTGGARCCGTGGTGCACATGGCATGGTGACTTGTCTTTGAAGGAAGGAATGACCCCCTCCTTCTGTTGGGAGGGTTTATTAGCAGTGGGACTCATAGTCTGTGCCCCTTTATATGAGGGTACATTTTGTATATGAATGTAATTTTTATGTATCCTATAGCCAAGGCAGTGGCAGAAAACAAGTCAGTGATCTCTCCATGAAAAAAAAAATGAGTCGAGACAGTAGTTGCTGTATAACTTGCAAGGTTTCATGTCCCCCACCCCCACCCCCACCCCCTGCACAGTAGGAGGATGCTATTCTCCTTAGTAAACACTGAGCCAGATTCAGTCTCTTCCTGATTTCAGATGAAACCATGATCATTAAATTTCTTATCTTCCCTTTTGTCTAAGAGTCTCCCCCTCTGGCTTTGTAGTTATAGCTGGTGGTGATGTGCATGTGTCATGTTTTCAATTAGCCATGCTTTTAAGGAAATGGGGAAAATAACAGATGAACTTCCAATTCAAGTTTTATTGCTTTTAAAGATATAAATAGCAAATGTATGTTCTTTGTTAACAGTGAATGATATGCTCTACAAAGAGGATATAGACTTTTATTTGTGTCTTTTTTTTAAGATGAGAAACTATTAAAAAATTCTTAACAGATACAAAAACACACATTGTACACACTAACAGGCTACTATGTAAAGTAGGGCATGAGACTTCTAAACAAGCAAAGCAGAGTCGGAGGTGGATAACCTTGGGCAGTGAGGGTGATATCATTTGCCCTAGGTTGAGTATTGTATTAAAGACTTTAAGTAAGTTATCTAGTCTAATCCTTAAGCCCCTAGGAGTAAAGTTTATCACATCCAGAAAATCCATGATACTGGCCAGGGTCACATAGGTCAGAAACAACAGAGCCAGCATCTGAACTTCAGTCTGTGTAATCCCAAAGCCACTGTCTTAAACCTCCGTGAAGACTGCTCTCACACAAATGTATGTCCAATATCAGAAGCCCCAGTTGCTCTGGTGGAACGAGTTTATGAAAAGCCCTTGGAAGTGTCAGTCGGAACTCATTTCAGAAACCAGACAGTGTTAAGACTCTGTTTATAACTCTGCAGTAGTGTTTTATAAGTTATTTTAAGAGCATAGTTTTCACATCTCCAAATCGCCTCAGTGAAAAACACATCTGTAGGCTTCTGTCCAAGTTGTGATCATTTGTAATTGGTGCTTTTGGATGTGTTTCTGTTCCATCATTTTGCTAAACACAGATTTAGAAAACCACACAATTCCATCAGATGATACAATTCCAAGCCCCCCACCCCCCGAGTTTCCAGGTAGTGGGAGCCTTTGGTGACTTGGCTTTAAGACTCTTGATAACAAGGGGGAGATAATCAGCAGAGCCACCTAGGAGGGAGAAAGGGCTTCTTCTTCATCTACTATTTCAGTGGAAATGTGTAGTTTCCTTTCTCCCCTTCTCCAGCCCTTTCCCCCTCCCCATTCTGTCATTCTTATGTTGGGGATCAACCCACACAGTGAAAGCATCTCATTTTTGTAACATTTCTATTACAAGAACAAACTAGAAAACAAGTGATGGAAATATTTTAGCTGATGCCTTCTCATACATTTCTGGAGAAGCCATGTAGCTCCTTCTCCACTTAGTGTCCCCAGTATATATGGCAACAGGCTCTGCTTTCATGGTAAGTACTATATTCAGTGAAGTTATACACACACACACACACACACACACACATCAACATATGTGCGTATACATGTGTGCATGTGCGTGCGTGCGTGCGTGTGTGTGCATGTATTCTGTTGCCACATTGCTAGAGTTCTAGTCATTCTCACTAAGCCATCATCTGGAAGAATCCCACAAAAATTAAAACTCACTTTTTATTACCATGTTCCTAACCAACTAAAATAGCCTGTAAATAGTTCAGAGGAAACAACCTTCATGCCCACAGGTAACTGAACTAATAGCATAACAGGGCTGCCAAGTGTGGTCACTGACAAACTGGAATGAAAATACCATTTTGGGGCAGAGCATGGTGTCATGTACTTTAATCCTAGCTCGCAAGGGGCTAGCCTGATTTCCATAATGAATTCCAGGACATCCTGGACTGTGATATTGTCTCTCAAAAGAAATAAAATTCAGAAAAGAAAATATCATTATTAAGCTCATCACTTAGCACAAAGAATATATGCTAATAAAAATTTTTAATAAAAAATCAAGACTACATATCTAGACTTCTCAGAGGTCACAATTTAAAACACAAGCAAACAAACAAAAACCTAGAGCATATATTATTTTACTCCTAGGTAGATAAGGTGCATATTACTATCAGAGCAATGTCAGTGTCTGATTGGCTTTGTCCCAACTAATTATCTTTCCTACTGTGATAGTTTCACATATGCTTTTTAAATATTCAATTTATTATTTTATGTGGATGAGTGTTTGGCCTGCATACATTATATGCATTTGGTCCTGGGGCAGCCAAAAGAGGGCAATGGGTCTTCTGAGCTGGAGTCACACGGGGTTGAGAGCTGGCATGTGGGTGCTGGGAACTGAAGATGGGGTCTCTGTGAGACCAACAAGTGCTCTTAACCATGTAGCCACTTCTCCAGAACAAAATTTGTGGTTACCTTTTAAAAAATGAAAAAACACTGTTTGGTGGGAATGACATGCCCAAAACCTAGTTTCTGTTACGATTTATAGTTCAGTTATTAGAACCAATATCTGAAGCACAGTATGTCATTAGCACACACATTGTCCTTCTAGAATGATTGTCGTGGCTTCTGCACATTTATTGAACATTTACCTACTTACCAGGCATTCCATTAAGTACCTTATATTGATTGTCTCGGTTCACATTAAAATTCTATAAGACAGATATTATTTTGTATGTAGAGCATGGGGACCAACAGTTTAGTGACTTTTCCAAGGTCCAGAATGTCAAAGTGACAATTTGAATCCAGCTATATTAAGTAGCTATATTATACTATATGTTATGAAGTGAGAAGTGAACATAATTTGTTATTAATACTCTTTCACATAAATACTTGTGATTTTGGGGACGTGTTTACTGACGTCAGCTCGTGTGAGTCTTACCAGTCTAGATGAGAAGTAGCAAAATGGAAGACTGAGGTATGAGAAGGGCGAATACTGCCTGTGCTCCTGGAGCCTGCTCAGCACTCCCAGAGAGTGTGCAGACAGCTGGCGACATGAGTCTCCCCAACACTGACAACCCTAAGAGCTTGTCTCTGCCTATAGAGCCCCTCAGCTCTTCACCTGACCCAGCCACCCTCTCTCACCTCCCTTAAGCCACATGGGTTATGATTGGTTCAGGATTTGGATGTGGCAATAGTCCGTGGTGAGAGAGGTGGAGTAGAAAAGCCAGATTCTGTGGAAGCCTTACAAGGTAGCTAGAGATAGAGCACTTGGCTCACATTCGCAAAGCCCGGGTTCACTCCCCAGCAGGCAAGACATTTTAAAAGGGAGATTATTCTGTGTGTATCTGGATGGCAAACCCATAAGTTAACCCTCACCACAGACCAAGCCGGTTCTATTAGATACACATGCTAAGCACCGAATTGTGTGCACGGGGATGTTTCCTTCAGGCGACCGACAAGTTCCCTTCAAGTGTCCAATGGTTCTTTCTCGTGATGAGTATTTCACACAAAACTTTTGAAAATGATTGTGTTCTTGGAATTTTCTAATAGAGAGTCTTCCCTTTATTCTCTCTTTACATTGTTAAACAATACAATAGATTTTATTAGTGGAAATTTTTAAAGAAAAGAAAGTTTTTGACTCACCAAATATAAAAGCGTTGTGTACCATTGGGTGATGTGAGCCACATAGTTTGGAGTCTTTTCCAGAAATTTTAAGCCCTGCAAGCTTTATTTTTTTTAATAAGATCATGTTAACTTATGTCTCAAATGTATGGCGAAACTACACTTCCTTTGCTACAACAACTAATTTAAAAGGAACCTGTGTTCTTTTAGAGACGAGTCTTATTCCTGCTTCACAAATCTGGAAATAGGGGGTCTTTGGGGGTAACAGGAAGAAACTGATGACTTCCGAACTCTAAGTGATGACTTTAAAATCAGTGCCAGCAATATCTTTGGTTTGGGAGGCAGTTTTCAAAATTGATAAACTTTATAAAATGTGCACGGGTGCTTCTTCATTCTGATTCACTGTCTGTGTTTAGCTAATATTGTAGCACTTCTCAGCTTGCTCAGCAGTTGGGATGAATCCATTTAAGCTCTGGGGAAAGCCCACCTGCTTCTGCTCTCTGGGGCTTGAATAACGATAGTTTTCCTACCTGGCTTATCACTCTTCTCCTGCCTTTTGATAGCTCTAATAATTAATTTGGTCTTCTCTCTTTCTCCCCCCCCCCCCCCCCCTCCCCCCCCCCCTGTCTGTTCACAGGTTATCTTGACGAATCAAATTACGACCCATCTGAGTGGAGCCCTCCCTTCCCAAGCAGACCTGGTGTCTCCAGCTGATGATTTGTCCCTGTCTGAAGGTAAAGGATCTGTCCAGGGGAGACTGAAACTTGACACTGACTTACAGCCTCCTGCCTCCTGCCTCCTGCCTCCTGCCTCCTGCCTCCTTGTGAGAGCTGGGAGACATGGCCACTGTACTCTGGTCAATGCTGCTGACTGGAGCCTGGTGATTTAGGCTTGGATGTCTTATGGGGCAGCTGATCTATTCTTGTCGCTTGCTGTCTCTAAGTGAGTTCCCTTTGAGGCATCTTTGTGCCCATCCATCATGCCCCCATGGATGGAGTCTTGTTACCCACCCTACGGTGACCCCCTAACCAGTTGCTGACTGTTTCTGAGACTGATGCTCCAGCATTGCCTTTACTGGTGCTCCCCTGTGGTGATCTTGTCTTTTCTTTGTACCGAACACCTCTAGACTGTCTGAAAGTGTACAGCAGTTCCATATGCAGGTGACATGACATTCCTGATCTGCTTTACCAAAGCATGACAAGGTCTCCACAGGGGTGAATCTGCCCATTTTTTCTGCCACCTCCTAGCAAAGGTCAGACTGGCTGGGATTTTAAAGGCAGCCAACCTTGAGTAGTTGGGGGAAATACATCAGCAGTTAGAAGGTGGTTTCTAATTTTGTTGAAAGTCCTCCCCTGACATTTCTGGGCTCTTCTGGTTGCAGTTGAATTTGGGGCATGGCGCTATGGGCCTGAGTAGATGCACACAGTCCTTCTAGCCCATCTTCCCTTTCTACTTTCTGAGAATTGGTCATGATGGAAGACAAGGGACTTTCAGGCCTGGCAAGGCTCCTGACTGCCTGGCCAGGTAGGCTTCCTGGATCAGCACCACTTTAGTCTCAGCCCCCACATTTCTGCTTCTTTGTGTTGTCTTTGGAGTAAACGCTAATGAGGTATTTGTAAAAGCTGTGAAGTGCTGTGTCCCTTCCTCCCACACTCAGTGCTCTGTCACCTCCTGCCACCTGAGCTGAGACCTGAACAAGCTGGAATTCGCCTCTCCTTCAACTCCTCTCATCAAATCAGCTTTAGCTTTCTTTCCAAATATATCCTCATGAGTCTCTTCATTTTCTTTGTGATTTGTGTTGTGATCAAGTGATTTATTAAAACTCATAATTGGCTCATTTTAATAAACCCTGTAAGACCTTCTGCTTCCATTCTGCTGTCTGGCCTCCTTCCAGGGTGTCTCCCTCCCTCMTACTCAACGTGCTGAGGGTTGTCTTTTCTGAGGATGTGTGTGCTAAAAGAAGCGTGCCAATTGGAAAATAGAGATTTGGAGGTTATTGTAACAGCCATGTAATACAACATGGGGTTCAGCAAATGTAGAAACACCCATATTTTTTATCTGAGTGGACCAGTTTCTAGAACCCCACTAAATAATTTAATTTTTCTTAACCCTTCAGGGTCAGCCCTCTCTTTGCTAGTCAGCCTACTAAGTCCTTGAATGAAGCGCCTGTTTCAAGTATGCAGTCTTCTGATGCCTTTCCCTCTGTGTCTGGGCAGCATTTCTCTTTGTCGTCTTTCCCTCTTCCCAGGGCCTTCAGGCTCAACGACTGCCTCTTGCAGGTGCCTCGTGGCCCACACAGTTGCTCTTGCTCTCTCCTCCCTCTATGCCTTCTCCACCTTCTCAGATATGTAAAGAGATGCTCTAAGAAGGTTAACGTGGTAGATATTTCTTTCTGCTGCTAGAGATTAAAATTAGGGCCACGTGCATGTTATAATGGCAAGCCCTTTACCACTGAAACAAHTAACCAGCCTTAAACCCCCGGATTCTCAAAGACACACACTATGCTGCATTCTTTTTGTGTTCATGTTTTATCTCAGTGACTGACAAAGGTTGTAGGCACTGTGAGCAATAAGTAGATATTAAGTGAGTAGCACAGAAGATAGTGACCAGTATTCTGCCTATCTATGTCATTAAAAATTGTTATGACTACAGATACACACACATACACACACATACACGCATGCACACACTCCATATGCAGCATACATGCACTATACACAAACACATTCAAATACCATAATATATACATTACATACAAACACACTCTCAAACCATACATTCACACATCACACACACAACACATATATATCATGTACATACTACACACAAACACACTCACAAACCATACATGAATACATCATACACACATACACATACACAATATTCATATACCATATACACACCACACAAACACACAAACCATACCTGCACATATCATACACACACATACACAATATACTTATATATACACTACACACAAACACACTCACACACCATACATTCACATAACACACACACTTGTTCAGCTCTGAGGAAACCAGAAGACGATCTTCCTTCCTTCCTTCCTTCCTTCCTTCCTTCCTTCCTTCCTTCCTTCCTTCCTTCCTTCTTTCCTGATTTGGAAATAAGTGGATTTCTTTTTCTTGGCTTCCTGCTTTATATTAAGCAAAGAAGAAAGAAGTAGAACAAAATGGAGGGGAAAGAAATGCCTTTGGACTCTAGTGTAATGGCAACAGGAAAATGATATCAGCAAAGGGAGTTCCTAGCTCCTCCTTAGGTAACTAAATGTTCCTTACTATGAAACCCTAGTGGAGATTGAAGCAGTTGTGGTTTTGCTTATTTGTTTTGTTTTTTTAAGGTATTTTTCTTGTATCGCTGAATAGGACGTGGGAATGTTTTTTCCCAAAGTCTAAAATGGAGTTACTTACCGGCAAGTTAAAATGAACAGATTTTGGCTGGGGAAAGGCACTTGCCTAATACTCGTGAGACAGTGACAGTCCATCCTGAAAAATTCAGACAAAGAGTTGGGGGTCATTCTTAGAACATTCATTCCTGTTCAAATATATTGCAATGGTCCCTAAGTTCCTATGAGAGAGATGAGAAATATATGGCACAAAATAGAATAAACTGCTTGTGGTTTCAGTCCTTTATTTGGTCACCTTTTCCTATATACTAACTAATGACCATGGGCAGATCTTTTCATCACTTTGGACCTCAATTTATTCTTCTGCCTGATGTTAGTTTGAAGAAGTGAAAGATTGCTTGAGTCTTTTCAGTTGGTCAGAACTGGGTCTGCAGATGGGAAGCACCCAGCCATGGGTGGCTCTTCTGTTTCAGAGTAAACCTGTAATGGATTTCAGCTGCAGAACAGAGGCCCTTGCTTAAACAGTGTTCACTTGAAAACAGTTGTGGGATGACAGCACGCAGCCAAGAGCAGCCAGCAATAAAATGATCTGGGTTGACCTGAGAGGAGCACCCAGCAGGGGTTGATCCGGGAAATGAAGTCCCTTCTGCTCTGCTGCAGAGAAGGGAATACAAGTGACCTGGTCCAACTGAGCCATCTCTTCTGCCCAAGCTGATCCTGTGCTATTAATATCTGCCAGCTGCAAGCCCATAGCATCCCCTGCTGAGATCAAAGGAGCCCCTATCTTAGCTGGAACAAGGTCATCTGCACAGGGCTATAAAAGTAAGTCCTGGCTGGCTACAAGGATGGCTATGGGGGAGGAGAAGTCAGGAGATGGGAGGCACTCTGTGCTCCTTTAATCTCAGCTGACCAGCTGTTGCCCTCCCAGTGTTTGTAGAGTTGAGAGTTCTCTGTTTTTGCATTGCTGCCTCTGCCTTATTCAATTTGTGCCTGGGTTGTTGTCTGGATTAAGCACACCCAGTGTTCACAGCTTGGGTCCTCAATATGAGTCCCTGCATTGCGGTTTCAATCCAGTGTTGACTTACACAGCTCTGGGGTGGGAAGGCGAAAGAAGGGTGGAGTGGACTCCTTAGGCCAAGCCTTTCCCAACCTACTCCTGCCCTACTTGGCCTTTTGTAGCCTGCCTTTCATGAACTATCTCATTAATTCAAGAAAATAGAACTGTCAGGGCCCATGCAAAGTCATCCCAGCCCAGGGTGTTTCTCACTCTCTCTGGGTTGTAAACACTTCTGTTTGGCTATATGTTCATGCGGAAGAGATACAAAGAAAATAAGGGACAGACAACCCCAGAACTGTATACAGAATAAGAAAGAAGCAATATAGAGGGGTGTGTGTCAGGCCTGCCAAAGTGTCCACGCTATCTAGAGCAGCCTCAACGATGAGGTCATTTGCCTCACTCTGTATATTAGAATTAAAATCCTGCCGGTGGGTTGCTCTTTAGATGCCCTTACTGTCTTACAATAATATCAGGGCTGGAAAAGACTTCATTCAGGATTGTTCTATTTGTCCAGCCCATCATTTCGCAAATAAGACCAGGTTAAAAAAAAAAAAAAAACAAACTAGCAATTTCTATTGGTTTATGTTTTCCATCATTCTAGACCTGAGTAGGTAGTATCATTCAAAGCAACTT
>BDUI01000814.1:146351-161375 GCA_002335545.1 Apodemus speciosus
TCTTTCCAGCTTCTGGCTATTATAAATAAGGCTGCTCTTTATGTATGTCTGCATGCATGTGTATATGTGTGGCACAATGTGGTACACCCACATGGGCAGGCCAGAGAAGAACTTGAGGGAGTTGGTTCTTTCCTTCTATCATGTGGGTCCCTGGGATAAAATTTATCATCAGGCTTGATGAGCCCTTTTTACCTACTAAGCCAAAGTATAGACTTTGTTTTGTTTTGAGATAGGGTTTTACTACCTAGACCAGGTTGGCCTTAAATTTGTGATTCTCCTGCCTCTGCCTTCCAGGTACTAAGATTATATGTATTCATCACAAAATCTAGCTCTGAGATAGGTGTTGTGAAAGTACTTCTCCTTATTTTCAGAGCCTTTTACCCTCTGAAATTTACTATCTGGTTTCCCAGGTCTGTGCATGTTTTTGTCAAGGTCTCAGGGCCAAGAAGACTGAGGGGATTCAGAACCTCGCTATGTCAGTTGCCTCCATGCAGAGGTAACAAGCCAAAGAGAATGGCATGCTCCTGGAGGCCTTTCAGTTGGAAAGGATCTCTGAGAAGATATCCTTATTGGTCATCGACATAGAGAGTTCTATTCTAAGGGTGGGACACCAGTAAGTCAGATTGATGGCAGAAGGGGAAAGTGATTAGCTTAGTGTTGTGTTATAATGTGACGTGAATTGACTGGTGGAGTGTCACAATGTCAGTGAAGTAGTATATCCTAAGAACAGCCCAGACAAACTCTGACATGCGTTCTTATCTCCATTCTTTCCAGAGCCATGTGCTCTGGAAGATGGAGAACTCATGCCCCTAATTAGATCTGCTTTTCAGTAATAAATATGGAGTACTTGCATTTCTCCACTAGAACCTTTCTTCTAGTGGTTCTTGAACTTTATCTAGAGGGTTTATTAATGCACACATTCCTGGGCTTCTACTCCTACACTTCCAGTGGATCTGAGTAAAACAACAAAGAATTTATATGTTTACCAAATTCTGAGCCTTTGAGAATAGGATAGTGTTGGTCCAGAGGTCACAATTTCAGGATCACTGCTTGTTCAGTAAGTATCTATGGGAAGCATCTCCAGGATCAAGACAGACGTCTTTTCATCTGAATTCTCACCAATGGTGTTTCCTGTAGGCTGGGATAGAGGAGACAGTAGACTATCTTGGGACTCTTGAAAGTAAGAACAGGAGGCTCTGAAGCTCACCTTTAAAAGGCAAGCCCATGGATAAGTGCTACTACTATTGATGGACCGTGTACTATGTGCCTGGCTTTGTTCCATCATTATCATATAGAACCTTATAGGAACTCTACAAAAAGACAGAATTCATTATCCCATCTTACAGACAAAGGGCCTAAGACTTATGAGACAAAGTTAGTTGTGGAGCCGGACTCCAACCCATAGAGGCTGGTTCCAAAGCTTACATTTTAATCTACCACGTTCTTCTATAAAAATTTAATTAAGATTCTCTTAATCTATATGCAATTAGGAACCAAAATGTAGTCAAATCATATGGGGAATCAGACATCCAGAGACTTTAATCATTCTATTTATTTTTCCCATATCTGTTTGTACCGTGGCTTTGCATTGTCCTCAAGCCTTGATCTTATGAATGGGTTGGTCCAGCTGACCTGCTATGTCCATGTATCAGTTATCCTTTCACCCAGTGAGTCTTAGGACAAATGGAATATCCAGTGCTCTTCTCATTGTATGAGCACCCATGAAATGGGGTAGGTTCCCTTTATATAGACACAGCATAACATCTAATGGAGGGACCTTGCCCAGTTGAGCATGTATTGCGGTAAGTTTGATAATAGGGCTGTACTCATTCTTTCAGACCTGTCCCCTCTCAGTGTCCTCTCCTTTGAGAGTTTAGTATTAATTACCTATCATACCCATGCCTTTWAGCCAATATACTGTGTTTAAAATAAAATAAAATAAAATCATTGTCTTTCTGGCCCCAAAGAGTTATCTGGCTCCTCCTTGACCCATTGTTTGTTTGTTTTATGCTTACAAAAAGCCCTAAAGTTTGTCTTCATGGGGAAGGGAGATCTCTTTTGTTTATCCATAAATCTCTACTTAGTCTTAATTATTAATTGTTATTTTAAATATGAGCCCTAACCTAACTCTACTAATTTTTCCTCATAGCCAGAGACATATGAAAGAAGCACATTAGCACAGAGTATATAGTCCATGACCAGCCATCACCTATCAACTGTTTAGGACGGCACAAAGGTGGAAGAGCTGGTTGTCAGCTGAGTAACTGAAATACATACACTGTAAATTCTCCACCTACAAGCTGTATCCTTGCTGTGATTTTAAATAATTTGGAGCAAAATTACTACCTTCAGGAGAGGTTCTTAAGTTATGAGCCAAGTGTAACTTGTGTGAGTGTGTATGTGTGTGTGTGTGTGTGTATATATATATATATATGTGTGTGTGTGTGTGTGTGTGTGTGTGTGTGTTGTGCAATTGTTGATTGTCTTAATTATATCTCTGTTAGACTCATTAAAAAAAACAGCTAAAAGAATCCTTGTTTCCTAGCAGTATCACTTCTAGCTATAAAAGATGGATAATAACAATGTGGTCAGGAAATTAATGGAACAGACTGTTTTGTTTTAAAATATGATATGTAAATGAATGGAGCTTAAAACATGCCAAAATAAGCTGAGTGTGAGGCTGCATGCTATAATTCTAACATGAGGAGGCTGAGGCAGGAGGATCAAAAGTTCAAGACCTTCCTGGGCTACCCACCAAGACTGTCAAAATAAACAAACATGAAATTACAGGTTAAAATCATTTTTTTACAAATCATATATTCCAACAACAAATGACAAGGAAAAAGTGTTCCCCTGAGGTATTTATAGCAGACATACAATTAGTGATTGAAATCTTCAGAGGTCAAGCTCGGGGGAAACGAATGTCAGTACCCTAGTGGCCCAGAGTACCACGGGTAGATACGAAGCCCAGATCCAAAGGAAAGGACTGCTTGGTCCTTCCGGGATCAAACTGAACCCTGCGAGAGTAGCTTTCTCTCTGAGCTGCTAGCACTAAATTACTCTAAGCCAGCAAGAAAATCCTGTCCTCGAGCCCCTAAAAATATAAGCTACATGAGGGTAAGACTTTGTCTACTCTTAGGTCCACAGGGAAGAACACTGAGGGGAAAGGGCAGGTACTCAGCAACTGTCTGAGACAGATGCTCTGGGCCCTGCTGATTAGGAAGCTCACAGGTAGTGGTGTGTGTAATGAACAGGTTAGTAGCAAAATTGGGTAAACTTTTGTAAAATAAATAAATAAATAAATTTAAAAAGTTTTAAAATTTAAAGATCTGGTCTCACAATGGTACAGGTTTTTGGAGATTGTGAAGTGAACACATGAAACTCCTGGCTGGGGGATGGGCTCTGTAGGAAGACTACAGCAAGAGGGAACTTCAGTTAGACCTTGAAGGATCCTTAACAGTTCTGAAGGAGAAAAAGAGTGCTCCCTTTCAGTGCTCCAAGCAGAGGTTTAAAAAAAACAAAAAACAAAACAAACAAACAAACAAAAAAACAAAAGAAATGGAAGGGAAGGGAAGAGGAGGGAAGGGAACTGTGGTGGAGTAAAGGACAGAAGTAGAGACCCAACTGTGAAAGATGTATATCATGCTAATCAGTTTTGTTTGTTTGTTTTTGCAAGACTGGTACCCGGCCATTGTAATATAGCCATTTTGTAGTTGGATATTTCTCAAGTAGTAATTTAAAGACTAGAGATGACCAAACAGAGGTGCTCCCATCTTGATCCCTTTGGGGTAGGGATAGCCCTGACCTAATGACAATAAGAACCTCTCGTTATACTTTAATTTAGCCTTTCTAAGGTCCTGAGTGGCCAGCTATAGTTTTGATTTCCCATCTCATTGACTCAGGAGAGATTTATCTCATACATCAGGCTTCTGAAAATATAATGTGAGCCTGGCTTGGTAGTTCATGCTTGTTTTTCTAGGACTTGGAAGAGGGAGGAAGATCAGGAAGAGTTCAAGGTAATTTTGAACTACATAGTGAGTTTGAGGCCAGCCTTGGCTATAGAAATTCCATTTAGCTCTCCATCCATTTATCAAAGCACCTTGTGGTTAGAAACATCTGAGTACCTCTCATTCATTGTTAGGATGTAAGAGAAAAAGAGCAAATGATTTACAGTGTCTAAATGACACTGTAGAAATAAATACACATGTTCCTTTTGCTTATAGTTACAACAGTAATGTCAAGTGACTAGTATGTAGTAGACACTGCACCAAGTACTAAGAACACTCTATAAGTTTGTGAGGGTCAGGTTTTTTTTTTTTCAGTGTTGTGATCAACCCTAGAATCTTTATGTTGTAGTTTCCACTCATAGAAGTTTTTTTCTCCTTTTCTATTGTTTGAGAATTTCACACACACACACACACACACACACACACACACACACAATTTAAGTATTTTGATCAAATCTATGCCTGCTCCCCTCCCTCCAATTCATTTCCTAGCCTATCTACTGCCTTTCCCTCCCAACTTCATGTGGAGGGACTCCCCTCCCTCCYTCCTTCTTCTTAAACACACCGGGTCTACTTGGTGCTATCTGCATGTGCATGGGTATAGGATTAGTGTTCCCTCAAAGTTTGCATCCCTGAAGAAAACTGACTCTTCCTCTCCCAGAAGCCATGAGTTGCCAATAGCACCTCAGCTACAAGTGGGACTTCATGAGCCCTTTCCACATCTACACTGGAAACTTAACTGGTTGAACTCAAGTTTTGGGTGTAAAATCATAACCTCTGTGAGTTCATGCATGTAATGGTGCTGTTGTGTCCAGAAAATACTGTTTCACTGCAGTTGTCCACTACCTCTAGTTCTTATGGTCCTGCCTCCTTTTCCTCAGTGATCCTGAGCTTTGGAGGAAGAAGGTGTGATATGGATGTCTCATTTAGGATTGACTATTCCAGTCTTTTATCCTCTCCGTGTTTACCAGCTGTGAGTCTCTGTGTTAAGTGCTGTTGACTACACAAAGAAGCTTCTTTGATGAGAGATGAGAGATCCACTAATCTATTGTATAAAATAAGAACTTGGGGAAGTGTATTTAGTATGTCCACTTAGCAGAATAATGAATGGAATCAGGTTCCACCCTAGGGCCTATGCTTTAGCTGGCCACAGGGTTTTGACTAGAGGGGAGAAAACCTCGGCTGAGAAAAATGCCTCCATAAGATCCTGCTGTAAAGTATTTTCTAAATTAGTGATTGATGAGGGTGGGGTGGAGACCAGCCCATTGTAGGCAGTGCCATCCCAAGCTGGTGGTCCCGAATTCTATAAGAAAGCAGGATGAGCAAGCCACGAGGATAAAGATTGTAAGTAGCACTCTTCCATGGCCTCTGCATCAGCTCCTGCCTCCAGGATCCTACCCAGTTTAAGTTCCTGTTCTGACTTCCTTCAATAATGAATAGTGATGTGGAAGTATAAGCTAAATAAACAAACCCTTTCCTCCTCAAGTTGCTTTTG
Source organism: Apodemus speciosus (assembly GCA_002335545.1). NCBI lineage: Eukaryota > Metazoa > Chordata > Mammalia > Rodentia > Muridae > Apodemus > Apodemus speciosus. The sequence continues at coordinate 151,854 of BDUI01000814.1, forward strand.
ATCACAGTGTTTCATCACAGGAATAGTGACCCTAAGACACCCGGCTAATGGTACCAGGCACAAGCTTCATCTTGCAGTGCAGGCTTTAAGTCTAATCAGAAAGTGATTGGTTGCTCCTATAACATGCACTATCTTGCCAATGCATTCTATTGTAGCTCACGGGGTTCACAGCTGTGTAGAACAATTAATTACTTTTCTCCCTTAGTAGCTGAATAGGACCTTTCAGCAAGAGGAAATCTAGTTGATGGGTCAGGTACTGGTGGGGACAATTTCCAGGTTGGTACCAGTTTCATTTTTCTGTGTCCTATGACTCAAGTATGTAGTGTCTTTAGCAGTAGAGTCGTACCATCAGGTTCTATTGAGTAACCAAGAACTATGACAATAAGCTTTATTGATGGGGAGAGGGGTGTTTCTATTGCATCACACTGAGCAACAACTAGAAAAGAGGTGACTCMTATCTGCCCCTGGGTGCTACTGCCACTGCCTATGGTGTCTGGAAGACACATTATCTCCTTCCTGCCCCAGTCATGGGTCATTTTAGAGTATGTCCCTGGCCCTCCTTTCCCTTGGCCACACTAAGTGACACCTATTGGCCTTTCCAGAGTGTTTGTAGGGTTTTGTTCCATCTTTACAAAGTAAGGTGCTGTATTCTTGTCTGAGCCTCAGGAAGGCTTCTCTCTTCATCCCGTGATGATGAGTAGAGTGAACACAGGCTGGGCCAACTCCCCTGCGTGCACTTGGCGCCTTCCTTGTCAGTTATGCTGGTGATCTAAAGCAGAAGTCTTTCCATTTCTATAAGCCATCCCTATTTAGTATATTTTCTGTAAAGCCTAGTGCAGACCACTGTGCAATTAAGTTATGTAAACCACATTAGAAGTAGGACATTTGAAAATGAGGCAGGTTCTGCCATTCATTTCCCACATCTCACTGAGTGGGATGGGTATGTCTGGCATTGGGTCTAGTTCCAAAGTCTCCCATGTTTTCTTTAGAGAATTCTTTACTGTCTCAAGAAAAGTGGGACTATACCCCCCAATCTGTCTGTCTGTCTGTCAGTCAGTCAGTCTGTCTGTCTGTCTGTCTGTCTGTCTGTCTGTCTGTCTGTCTGTCTGTTTTTGAGGTGTGTATGCCATAGCAGGAGTGTGATCAGAGGACAGTTTGCAGGAGTTGGTTCTCTTCTCCTATCATGGCAGATTGCAGGGCTCATAGATGGATCATTGTATGTGGTAGCAGACACTTCTACCCACTTGTCATCTCACTGACCCTTAACCCCTTTGAGCATTGGCTCCATCCATTCAATTGTTTGCTCATTAATCTATCATTTCATTCAGGTAGAGCACCTGTAATATAAAGGTGCTCTGTAATATAAAAATCTTACTGATTGCTCAGAGGATAGGAAGACCAGGTTCAGCCTTGGCCCTACTAGAATATAAAGGCCAATGCTGATGCTCAGTTTCTCTGTTCGGAACCTTAGAATTTCCGCATACTGTAATGAAGTTCAGCTTTGTGTCTGAGTTGGCCAGGTGTTGTGCTATAGTTGATTAATAAACAAATAGAGAATGGCCTGATAATGGAGTTCATACACATGCAACAATTGTTGTTGTGTCATGTTGTGTTGTACAGCAACTAATGAGTTGTAAAGAATGAGGGGAAAGGTCAAGTCCAATAGGAGGCTCAGCATCTAATGCACTTCCTGCCAAATCCAGACAACCCGAGCTTGATTCCTGGCACCCACCTGAGACCAAGGAGAGAACCGAGTTATTCTATGACTTTGACCTGCATGTCTGGCATGTGCTCACCAATAAGTAAATAAGTAAATGTTATTAAGGGAGAAATGGAGGTCAGTCTCTATGGATACTGATAGCTGAACAAAACTAAGGCATTCTTGACTAATATTTTGTCGCTGTGTATGCAGTACCCTGGATATCATCTAATAGACTGACTGCCTTTGTCTCTGGTCGCATCCACTGGTAAAATGGCAGCTGAGATTTAGTACCATGCCTCACCAAGAATTTACCAGCCTAGCCAAGGTAGCTCAGTGTGGCTCACACCTGGGGTGGTCAACTCTTTTTCCTTAGGTAGCTTTTTAATGAGAACTAAATCAGATAAACTATTGCTTGGTTTGTAGGCTCACTATAGACACAATCAATCAATCAATCAATCAATCAATCAATCACATCCTGGTGCAGTGTTATATCAGGAAACCTGGCTTTTCTATGCTGATCATCTGGTTTTCCTGCCCCTGATGCAGTCTTAAGAAAGCTTCAACTCTTGAAACTATAACTATATATCAGCAGGCATAATAAAAAACAATTTTTAGCCAGGGCCTCACTACCAATGGCAGCTTAAGATAACTGTCAAAATCATAATTTATCTCCCACTCTACTTAAAGAAGTAGGAAACTGTAATTCACAGGTCATTTCTGGTATTGTAAGCAACTTACTCTCTCAAATTAGGTTTGTCACCTCCCTTTTCTGGTCACTCATCTGATGCCTGGGTAGAATGCTCAAAAGAAACCTCACATTGTTGGCTGTTTCAGATTTTTCGAGAAACTGTTTCCTTTATGATGATATATGCTTCTCAGTTGAGTTTGATGTGTTTCATCCTCGATGTGAATTAGTATGAGTCGGAGCTGCACAACCGAGAAGACATCTAAAATTAGTCCTGGCCTTTGACCAACTCTTATTAAAAGCCATAATAGGAATAGAGAGAGTGTAGTCTTGGCCCTTTGCCTGCTGGCAAGCATTCTTACAATGGTGAGTGTACCTGCAGTTTGTGACAAGTGTGTACTGGGGACGGCTTTGTTCACATGTGTTGGCAACACATTGCTTTGGGAAGGTTTGCTTCTGTGGCTGAAGTCAGATTGCATTGGGAGCTGTCGGAGAGAGAAAGAGGTAAAAGAAAATGTGTACGGACTCCAAGGGAGAGGTGATGGTATACTAGGCTGTGAGTTCCGCCTTCAAGGCTGGAATCTAGAACTGCTCAGAGACTCATGAGAAAAGAGATGTTTCTGTTGCCCAGTCACTCTTGTTCAAACTACGTGTGGCTAGGAAAGGAAACCCAGCTCCCTTGGATTGGAGGAAAAATATTGATTTTTTTTTCTAACTGGAATTTGACAGGGTCAGTTCATGTCTGGGTTTTCAGCACTTAAAACAGGGCTCTTTTGTCTTGGGAGGCGGCTGGACTGGTTTCTCCTCCAGGCAGGTGCACAGAGGGCGGTTATTGTAGCCTGAAACACAAACACCAAGCCGCTGCTCCCTGATCCACACACTCTCAGGCATGGCTCAAGGAAGTAAAATGAACAATGACTCTTGCAACAAGCAAGCACTGTAAATGCCACTCCTGAATGAAATATTTCTTAAAACTTGGTATCCGTAACTTGATCGGCTCTTAAAACTTAATTATATGTCAGGGGAAAGGAAGCCATTGGCTCTTCCAGCTGTCCAGGTTGAACAAGAGCGCACAATGGACCATATCCGATTCGCAGCCATACTTAGGTAATCAGATTAATATCTCTTGAATTGAATTTACCCTTTTGATACGGACTCTTTCAGCTGGCTTGTTTCACAGCTCAAATTTTGACAGAGCTGCGCGGCCTTTGAGTAAGTTCCCTGAAATCTATATGCGGGAAGCCTGCCCTCTTTGGAGCAGTTTTTGGGACATGCACCAATTAAATCTGTTTCTGGCACACTTTTAATGGCATACTTTCCCCCCGAGTCAACAACTGCTCCAAAGTCTGAGGTCATTTGTTTAATTTAAAAGCAAAGGTTATGGAACAACCATTGCAGGCGTCACAAGCCAAGTCCCTGTGGCTTTGAGAGAAGGGCCGAGGAAGGGGATGGCTGTATAGACTACGATACTTATACACGAAATCAGTTAAGTGCTGTGTCTCTGTTAAGTGAGTATCAACTAGGGTTAGTCCACGCCCACCCTGCCAACCTTTCACTTTCTTTTCCAACCAATCCCTTCTAGAGCTCTCTTACTCCAGAGAGTTCCACGCCGTTACTGGTGATCTCGGACAAACATCTGGACTGGATTTTTGTCAGCTGGAGACGAGAGAGAACTGTAAATGATGCAGTGACTTTTTTCATCCTTATTAAATTTATTTATAGTCAGTCTGAAGCCAGGAAACATGCCTGGGCCCTTGATTGGATGTTCTCGAGGAACGCAGGGCAGATGGCATTTTCCCCTTGTTTTCTAAATAGTATCAAAGATGTAGCCTTACATAATTCCCAGCTCAGTCTTGTTTGTTTGTTACCACAAAGGACACATCATTAGGACATTTTGTAYGTCAGAATGCTTCCACTGTGTTAGCTTATCCAGTGTGCCTTCCTTTCTGTCAGGGGGAGGAGGAAATGTGCCTGGCACAGTGTTTGACAAACTGCAGTGATAGAAAGTCCGTGTCTGGCTTGAGATGTGAACCAGTGTCATGGGGAGTTTCCTTGCCAGAGGAACTCAAGTTGGGTCCCATTCTACCTTTTCCATTTAACAGACCTTCAAATCTTAAGGCTGCCAAGTCAAATGAAAACAAAAAACAAACAAAYAAAAAAGGTTCATTCATTTTCTCATTACTGAAGATAATGCAAAGGCTCCATGGGAGATATTTCCAAATACTTTGCTCTGCCCTCAGACCATATTACATAATAGTGCCTTAGGGGTTGTCTAATTATTTAAAAAAAAAAAAAACAAACAAACAAAAAAAAAATAAGGCTTCCGACTTAGTCAAATGAAGATTTCTTGTGGGCCCTTCCCAGTACTATGACTTGAGATGGTCCTTTGATTTTTCTTTTGTTTTGTTTTTTGTTGTTGTTGTTGTTGTTATTGTTGTTTTTCGAGACAGGGTTTCTCTGTATAGCCCTGGCTGTCCTGGAACTCACTCTGTAGACCAGGCTGGCCTTAGAAATCCGCCTGCCTCTGCCTCCCAAGTGCTGGGGTCCTTTGATTTTTCTTTCACTGGCATTTATAACTGAAATGTTTTATTTGTTTTGTTTTGTTAAGGCTTGGGAACCKAGGCCTGCTACCCACAGACATTTTCTTCTCCAGAGTAGAGACTGTTCAGCTTCCTGCCACCCAAGTCAGCCATCCTCAGCTTGAACAACGGAGTCTAATATTCCCCATCTTGCTAAGGGTTAGTCTCTGTTATGAAATTGAATGGAAACCAAATGCACTCTTTTTTTAAAAAAAGATTTATTTGTTTATTTTATGTATATAAAATAGTACACTATAGCTATCTTTAGACACACCAGAAGAGGGCATTGGATTCCATTACAGATGGTTGTGAGCCACCATGTGGTTGCTGGGAATTGAAATCAGGACCTCTTGGAAGAGTAGTCTGTGCTTTTACTTAACCCCTGAGCTATCTCTCCAGCCCCCAAATGCACTTTCATTGGAAAAGCAGTCACTGATGCCCATTCACAGGCAATTCTCAGAAGGAAGACTCTTAGGAAACAAGGGTTCCGGCAGAAGTGTCTTGGTTCCCAGGTTCTCAGTCTCCAGTCTAACAACCGATCCTTGCAGCAGCAACACTTTCTGTGATGTTCCTGTGTCACCAGTAAATGGGTGTTCTTGGAAATGTCAGCAGATTCTTCAACAGTTATCTTGCTTGTGGGATAAGGAAGCCATTCCTAGAGCAAAACTCAGGGTGGCCCTGTGTCCATTGGTCTGATAGAAAGCTTCATCAAGTGGGGGTTTCTGCTCTCTACTGTTGAGCCAGCTCAACAGTGTAACACTGGCCCTGGCACTGGAAGCAGCCACGGGGTGGTAGGTGGCCATTATTCATTCTTATCTCAGTTCGGAACACTGAGTCACAAAAGGGGAGAGCCAAAGGTAAAAAAAAGATGTTTGTTATCAAGAAGGAAGGAAAGAAGGAAGGACAAACACAGAGATGAAATGCAGAGGAAGGCGATGGGCGTGGGGTTGAGACCAGATGGACTATAAGCAATGCTGCATCTTTCCAGATCGTAAGGCCGCGTAGTTCCTGCTAGATTTTGCTTCAGGGTTTTCAGAGATGAAAATTACAGGTTGGGTGAAGGGCAGAGTGTTCTCTGCCTATACTTAGAACCATCTACATAGTAATAATAGTAATAATAATAATAATAATAATAATAATAAATAATAATAATAATAATAATCTTTAATGAAATGTCCCTAAAGAAAGTTTTTTCTTCTTTTTCCCTTCCTTCTTTCCTTCCTTCTTTCCTTCCTTCCTTCCTTCCTTCCTTCTTTCTTTCTTTCACTATTGGAATTAACCCATGGCCTTGGTACACAATGTCCACCCTGATCCATCCCATCTCAAGCACCCACATATATATACACACATATATATACATATATATACACACACACCACTCCCTTCTTTATTTACTTTATTTTGTGTGTATGAATGTTTTGCCTGTGTGTATGTATATGTACCATATGTGTATCTGATGCCCACAGAAGCCAAAAGAGGGCTCTGGATCACCTAGAACAGGAGTTACAGATGGTCCTTTGTAAGAACAATGAGTGTTCTTAACCACGGAGCCATCTCTCCAGCACCCCTAAGGCCTCATTCCCCACTTTTCGAGGCAGTAGTTCACTGATTTCCCAGGCTGAGCTGGAAGTTCTCATACAGCCCAGGCAGGCTCTGAGCTTGCAGTCTGCCTGCTTCAGCCTTCTGAAGAGTCAGGATTCCAGTCTTGTGTCACCATGCCCAGGAAAGCAGCATTTTTAATGCTTTTTAAAAGAGAGAGAGAGAGTTTATAGAGGTCAAAGGACAGCTTTGTGGAGTCGGTTCTGTCCACCTATCTTTTCGTGGGTCATGGAAATTGAACTCAGGTCAGTAGACTTACACAGCCAGCTCTACCCACTGATCCATCTCACCAGCCTCAAAGCAGTACTTCCAAACACGTTGCTATTGCTGTAAAAGATCCCGAGTAATGGAGTTCAAATGTCTATCAAAGATGTGAGCCTGAACTAACGTGGTGGTGTTAGACACTGATGAGTTATTCCTTCTACCAAAAAAAAAAAAAAAAGAGCGAATGATGGTGCATCACCTCAGAAGTGGCATCTCCCGTTGCTGCTGTGCCTGCCAAGGCTCCAGTGCGATCGCAGCACTCTCCCCATGGATGCTGTCATCTAAGAAAGGGCAGAAGTTAAAGGGGAAATAAGTGGATATTGGCACAAAACATTTAACATGTGGGCCCAGTGAAACTTGACACTGTTACTTCTGTTCGTGCTGAGCATATCACACATTCATTTACGGAGGTAATTATTCTCCATCTAAAAAGGCCCAACTCCATATGGGACAGCAGGACAGTGCGGGGTAAATATGGTTTTGTTCTGCATTTTAGCTGATGAGTGGTATTCTGTTCAAGTGTGAATTATAAACACTGTGGTAAGATTACTCAGAAAGTCAGCACTAACCATACCCAAGTTAGTGAGAATTCATGGTGCAGTTCCTGGGAGCCTCCCAGCTGCCTGTGTCCCTGTGTGTCCAAAGCAGGGTAGAGAACTTATCTACTGTTCTTCCTGCTGTCTTTCCACTGCAAGCACATTACAGTCCAAAGCCCAGAGAGAAAAGACTGTTGTGTCTCTTTGTCCCACCCAGCCATCAAGGCAAGATAGGAAGGAAAGATCAGTCTTTATGGACCATGAGGATACACCTCTCCCTACCCCCATTCGCTCACTACTATGTGCCTGTCACTGTGTGAGTGCCTGGTGTCAGGTACACTAAGAAGAAAGGGGAAAGGGGGAGGGGAAGGACAAGGGGCAGAAAGAAGACAGCACAACGCTGGCTGTTCTGTCAAGTGGCTCTGATCTGTTATGTGAGAATACCTCATTAGCAGATCCTCCCTTTCTGCAGCCTGTCCATCTCCAGCCCAGTCCTGCAGCTCTCAGTGTTTTCCTTTCTACATCTTGTTCTGTTTGATTTACTTGGTGATGTCATAGCTTTTCTAATTTTAGAGTGAGTGGAAGATAAAATGTTCCTAAGAGCGACTTGGATGGTATTGAAAGCATTAGGAAAGAAGTGTGGCGGGCGCTGTTAGCGAGCAGCTGAGCTATAAGCACTAAGCATGGGAAATGACGGTTACGGCCGATGGGCCATCTACGCGAAAGGCCTGTGTTTGAAGAGCTGCAGAAAGCTCTCATGGCTGGGATGCCTGGTAGTGTCAGAACCTGGGGTGGCAGAGACCAGAAGCTGCTGACTTCTGGCCCTTATGCATCAGTCATCAAATGCCTACTGACCCCTTTCAGAGTTTGCCGGGAAAGCGTAGGATGTGAGTTTGAGGTCTTTGCTCATTTCGTGTGTGTAAATGCATGTGTGCATGCATCCATGTGTGTGTGCGCCTTTGTGCCTTTGTGGGTGCGTGTGCAGTGGTCTATGTTGGACTCTTCGGTGATAACTGTAGAGGTGGTTCTTCTCTTACACTTCAAGGACCAAACTCAGGTTACCAGGCTTGTATAGAGCTATCTCTCCAGTCCCCTTGCTGGCTTCTTATTTAAAATGTAGTTTCTGTTCCAAGCAGCTGATTCCAATTGTGCTTGGTTCTACCTGTCGATTCGGGTGTTCTGCATGGGAACCACACTGCATGGCCATGGGACCCTCCCATCTGCCTCCTTTGTGAATCTCCCTTTCAGTGCCTCCAATTTGGGCCCCAAAGAGGGATACAGCAGCTGAATGTCATTCTCTTGGGCCTTGGCCCAGGCATGCATCTCTGGAAGGATGACTGAATCCCATTCTTAAGGCTGAAGTTCCTCTTGATTAGCAGCCCCTTTTGTGTGCTGTTCTTAACAGCGTCTCTGTCTCTCATGGGTAGCTTACAGGGATGTGTTTGAGAGTTCCTTCCAGCTGGGAAGCTGCCCAGCTCCCACCAGCTGAGTTGGGGGACGGCTTCCCTTTAGTTCCGCTGCCTGTGGACTACAAGGACCCCACTTCCAGCCTGGCCACAGTGGCCCTTTTCTGCTGTGCAAATTTGGCTCTGTGTTCCCGTTTTCATTCTCCAGCCATCTGGGCATTTTGAGCATCTCTCTTATCTTAGTACCTTGGCACTCAGGACCACATGTCATCCTACCATAGAGATGGAAACAAAGGAACCCTTCACCTCTGGCTTACAGTTCCCCTGGAGCCATCATAGGTTGAGTGACAGTTTGGGAGATTGTGAGAGCTGCATAGATCTGCAGTGATGTAAATGGTTTTGCTGATAGAAAGCACACACAGTGGATGACAATAGCCATGATTGTTCAGGACCAGGGTTCTTAGCTTCCTTCTTTTTTTCCCTTGGCTAATTTGAAATCTAGGAAAAAGAAAAATAAAGACCCTGGTGGCCTCTGATTGCTACAGCCTGGTCAGACCTAGAAGAGTAAGCTCATGACTGGGTATGTCATACAAGTGAACATAGATCTCTCTTCAAAAGTCTGGAGACTAGTTAGCTGGCAGGGAGATGCCCTTATCAAGAATGTGACTGTCCAAGTGTGAGGCTCCTCCATTGCTCTCAAGGTATGATTTCCCCAATTGTGGGAAACTCAATTTTATGACTTGTAGTAGCT
>BDUI01000814.1:179356-204208 GCA_002335545.1 Apodemus speciosus
GCAGTCTTGACATGAGATCATTAGTTCAGGAAAACCCAAGGAGACTGAATTACTTTCAATAATACAGTTTCTTTCAAACTCCCTATGTGGTATATAAGTCTTCTCCATTGAGAACCCTGGGGACAGCACCAAGGAGCAGTTTCTGTGTCCACACGTTAAAAGATATAAATTCCTCTGGTGAAGGAGCTTACACCACAGATTGAAGATAAGATGTGGTGTCATTGTGTTTGTAAGTTGAGGCTCTCCCTAGTTAGCCCTGACACAGAGAAACCAACGATATGCTAAGTATCTTTTGCTTGCTCCGCTTTAGCTTTCTTTCATCTTAAGACTTTGTAAGCTGAGGAGAAAGATTTCCTGGTCATCTCGGTCTATTTCTAAACTGTACCTTGAAGTATCAAGAGCACCCAAACTATATTGCCTTATTCCTGGGATCCATGGGTGATTGTGAGTGACTGGTCCTGGGCTCTCCTTCCTATGCACAAGGAACAAGCATCAAGTAGCAGATTGACCAGGATGGTGGTTAGACAAATGATGGATGGCCAGGAGCCTGCCCACCCTGATAGGCAGGCAGTTAGCAGGCTCCTTCACAGGATAGTTGCCCTTGCCCTTCTGCTTTTACTGGAAGACTCTGCCAAGAAGCCAGCCACTCAACTAATGTGTCCAGCAAATGTTAGCTGTTATCATTACATCATCTGTAGAACCACTGAGGAAGCCAAAGACTTAATAATATCCCTTCCATCTACTTCCTTAAACCATGTAGTTACCCCTCAAGACTGTCAGTAATGTGGTGGGATTGGACTTGCATGAGTCTCAGTTTTATAGTCAAGAAACTTAAGATCATGTGTCTTCCCAGGAACAATGTTATGAAGGCATCCCAGTGACTACAGTTCCTTCTTATATATGACAGGTAAGTTGGCCAAAGAAGTAGAGGACCCAGTTGGGTCTGACTGTCCAAAATCCAGACTTCTGTCACAATGTACTCTGAATGCTAGTTATATAGGTTCTGAAGGTACCCCAACCTCTGCAGTCATTTCCATGGAAATGCCTTGAGCCTTAGTAGAAGGTGATGCAGAGCTCAGCTTCTAGCCAAATTTGCTCTGTTCTGTGGGTGAAGCCTCCCAATCCTCAGTCACATTTGCTTTCCCTTCGACAACTCTGAAACCAAACTGCTCATTACTTCTCGCAAGTCTTTCAGACTCCAACCATGCACTGCGAAGAATTCATTCCCATGGCTTGCAAGGATGCTACCCACATTATTATTTGTTTCCGGATCATAATGTAATTCTTAAATAATGAAGTTGTGAGTTAGTGAAATCGCTCAGTGGGTAAAGGCATTTGTCATCAAGCCACCTGAATTCTATCCCTGAGACCCATGTGGTAGAAAAGAAAATTGACTTTCATGAGTTTTCCTCTGACCTCCAACACCCATGTGCTGGTGCATGGGTGCACGACACACACACACACACACACACACACACACACACACACACACACATGAATTAAATAAAGGTAATAATTTTTTTTAAAAAATAAAATTTCCTTCATTCAGTTGTTTTAAATGTTTTGGTTTTGTTTTGAACAAACATTCTAGTAATTTTTCTCATCTGCTTCAAAATGATCTATGTTCTAGCCCTACAGTAAATTCCTTTGTTAAAGTAATAAGAGGATGATTTCATTGCAGTTTACTTACTAATTTATTCCACAGTTTGGGTGTTAATCTTGCTGTCAGATGAATGCAATCAGATTTTGGACTGGATTTCTTCCTGTGTGCTGAGGGGGGTGGATTTTTATAGCACATTCTCCCGTAATTGCTTTTTGCACACACACCCAGTGTCTCATTTTCATGTGGGCCCAGCCAAACCCATCACAACCTATAATTAACAACTAAATAATATTTTTTAACATTTGATGCCATGCACAAAAGTTATTTGAGTTAAAAGTTCAGTTTATTTCCTTTTGCTTTTATTCTATGACGAGGTCTCACTATATATAGCCTAGATTGGCCTTGAAACTCAATGATCCCCCTGCCTCAGCTTTCTGAGTGCTGTGATTGCAGGTCTGCACCAGCACCCCCAGAATGATAGCTTATTGATATGTAAGCCAGACAGTTATTTCAGCTCTTTGGATGCTTAAGTCTTTTCTAAGGTAGATGGCTGAGGTTGCCTGCTGTGGTCAGTGTGAAAGTAGATGCTGAGATGAAGCATTCAGCTGATGGCAGAGGCGAACCCTGGGATTCTTCTTCCTGTTTGCCATTGTTGCCTGTGATGATTAGTGTTAGTCATTAACTTGACAGGATCTAGAGTTCTTGGGCCTCTGGGGCTCATCTATGAGGGATTAGCTTAATTAGGACAGTTGATGTGGGAAGGCCTGTCTCAACTGTGGAAGGGACTATTTTCTAGGTAGGGAATCCTGAACTGAGTAAATCTGAGAAAGCAAGCTGAGTTTAGCTTCTTAGCCAGCTCCTGCTGCTGTGGTAGATTGTACCCTTGAACTACAAGCCAAAAGAACCCCTTTCTCGCTGGCCGAGCGTTGGTGGCGCGCACACCTTTAATCCCAGCACTCTGGGAGGCAGAGGCAGGCGGATTTCTGAGTTTGAGGCCAGCCTGATCTACAGAGTGAGTTCCAGGACAGCCAGGGCTGCACAGAGAAAACCTGTCTCAAAAAAAAAAAAAAAAACAAAAAAAAAAAAAAAAAAAAAAAAAAAAAAAAATCAAAAAAACAAAAACAAACAAACAAAAAGAACCCCTTTCTCCCTTAAGTTTCGGTTTGTTGAGGTATTCATCAACAAACCGAAAAAGGAAAAGGAGCGAAGATGTTATTTTGGTCAGACACACCCTTTCAGACGCCTAGCAGAAAGCTGTCTGCTACTTACCACTTGCCATTTCTGTGTTTCVTGGGGCTCGGGTTGAGCTTTTAAAGATTTCACCTTGTCATGGCTATTTCATAGACCATCTGTGTCTGATTCCTGAAGGCAGGGAAGGGAGAGTTTGGGTGTTTTTACAAACCTCTTTAGGTCATTCTGGTGCTCAATTTGAATGAAGAGCCAGCCACTTTTATCGCCCAGATTAAGTTTTTTGTTAACCAAAATCTACTCAAACTATCTTAACTGAAGGGATCTACTACAGGGAATTAGAAGAGTCACAATCCAGTGGATTAAATTCAGCAGGTTTTCAAAAGAGGCCAGAGCTAGAATGGCCTTTCTAGAAGGGACCAGGGTAGCTAAGTAGTTCCTGCTCCTCACTTGAGTCTCTTCACCTCAAGACCTCATGGTGTCCGATAGCCACTTGATTCTGTATCTACTTTATTGTTTTCTTTTTATTGGCTGGCCAAAGCACATAGCTACATCCCAAGGTCCTAAGTTCATCTGTTCTTCCTTCCATTTCCCAGCCTGGGCCAATTAGCGTGGATCCATCTAAATTCCTCAGGGGATCTTATTGGTCTAGCCTGGGTAATATGTCTACCTTTTATCCAATCAGATAATGTGGTGTGAACTGGCTTCCAAACCCCTAAGCCCATCTTCTGAATGTGTGGATTTATACTAGAAGCTGTCTAGGTATCTCAMAGTGTGTCAGACGGCTGTTTTGTCTTATTTATTTTGTTTTGTTTTTGAGACAGGACCGCACATAACCCAGGCTAACTTCAAGTTCACTATGCGGGAAGCTGGCCTAGAACTCATGATCTCCCTTCTACCTCCTGAGTGCTTTACACTACCTCCTGAGTTCATTACAAGCACGAACTACCATACTCGCTCAAAATGTGTCTTCATACTTTCCATAGCCTCCATCCTGCCCCAGAACTCTATTAAATAATTGTTCCTATTTCTGCCTTATTGATGGTGACATGACTGTGTGCCACAATCTCATCATATTAGAAGGATTTTCTTGAAGATGTTGCTCTGAGAGTATTTCCTCTTTCTATGTCTTTTTCTCCCTTTTATGAATATGATTGTGACACCTTCTATATGTGAAAGTCAGAGCTTTGGTAAGTCTGCCCCTCCTAGATAGTAAAGTTGAAGAGCAGAGAATAGAATGGAGATACTGTCTACACTGTGTGTACCATGAATCACCTCAGTAAAGCATGCTAATGGGGACGGAGCTCATTTACCATGGAGATGCTGACACAGAACTTTATAAAGCGCTTCTACACAGAAGGCTGCTGAAAGAGAGACAGAGAGACAGAGAGACAGAGAGACAGAGAAATACCAGGCAGCAAATAAGCAAGCAAAAAGCCTTGCCACCAAGCCTGATAACGTGTTTGATTCTGCCTACGAGGTGAATGGAAATAGCCAACTATGAGTTGTCATACACACACACACACACACACACACACACACACACACACACACAAATATACATGTGTTTTGTTTTAATGTTAACAGGAACTTGGCATATAGCTATTGTGCTGACTAGTTTTATGTCAACTTCACATAAGCTAAAGTCACCTATAATCTGTTAAGAAAAATGCCTTCATAACATTGGGCTATAGGCAAGCCTGTAGGGCATTTTCTTAATAAGTGATTGATGAGAAAGGCCCAGCCCATTGTGGGTGGTGCTATCCTGAGCTGGTGGTCCTGGGTTCTATAAAAAAGCAGACTGAACAAGCCATGGGGAGCAAGCTACTAAGCAGCACCCCTCCATGGCCTCTGCACCAGCTCCTGCCTCCAGGTTCCTCCTCCCTTTCCTCCCCAAGTTACTTTGGTTATGGTGGTCTCTCACAGCCAGATCAACCCTAACTAGGACAGCTAGTATTCAGTACAGTCTAACTGACAGTGCTTACTAAGCATTTCTTTTACCAGAAATGACTGGGCTCAGACTGATGGAATGAGCTTCAGGGAGAGTACACAACTGTTTCCCATTCTCTCCTATCCTATCTAGCCTCTATCTTCTATATGTGGGATGGCCAAAGGAGTTCATGAAACTCGGCTCTCTAAGAGCTCAGATTTGGTAGAGGAAGCAGTCGTTATTGGGCCAACAAAGACATTTTGACATAGATTTGGAGGATAGAATCCTCGCCTGCTCCATCTCATCTGTATAGCATCGAGAGGGGTCACAGCACTCATTAAGGGTGCCACATCCAAGAAGATTCACCAGGAAACAGCACAGATATCATCCTTAGAGGAACTGGCGATCCTTAGGACTTGTCTTTGAGTATTAATGCAGGAAGTCTTCCTACATTTTGCGTAAACCTAAAAACCTAGAAACTTAGGTTGAAAGAACAGTAGACCCAATCCTTAAGTAATGTTTGAAAGTAATTTATAAATAATGATAAAATCAGTGCCCGATGCAGTGGAGTTTCCTGCCTAGTGTAGGTCAGGGAAGGGGCTGCAGCCGGGGTTTCGGCGTGCTGCCCCTTTCTGCTGCGCTTCCTTCCCTTCTGCCCGCTGGCTTAGCCTGCTTCCTTCCCTTCTGCCTGCTGGCTTAGCCTGTTGGTTTGGTTCTCAGCTGCCACTTTCGCCATGCGGCAGCCAATCAGCTTCTCAGGACCTCAGAAAGCACAAGAGCCTTCTCTTGGCTCTCAGGATAACCCCCCTGCCCCTGTGGCATAAAGACCGTGCACCCAGGAGGGGTGATAGCAGTTCTTGTAAGGAGGGCTTCTGCTGTCAGAAGTGTGAAAGGGACACCAGTCAAGTAGAAAGGACGTGTCTACCTGTATGTTACACAATAGCACACATGGCGACTGAGATACATTCACTGATGGAGAATCACTGACACGCTATACAGGCAGAGACAGAAGAGCTGCTTGGTCAGGCCTTGTACTCTACCTGGAGCTTACCAATTCAGCTAGACTTCCCGACTGGCAAGCCCCAGAGACCGACCCTTCTATCTGTGCAGCCTCAGCACTAGGATTACAGATGTGTAATACCACACCTGGCTTTTTCTGTGAGCTCTGGGCATTGAACTTTGCTCCTCGTGCTTGCAGAGCAAGCACTTGCACTTGACTGACAGTCATCTCTCCAATTCCCCATTTTTGATGACTATAATGCATTATTTTGTTCACCCCGTGCAATCTGCCATTACTCACACAATACAACATACCCCAAATTTCAAAGGGAAGCTATTCCTCCTGATTAATTGAAGATCTGGACCCCTGACTCTCATCCCCACCTGCCCTCTCTCCCTGCCTCAGTATGGATAACCACCATTCTTCTCTCAGCTTCTAAGCTCCACACATGCATGTGAGCATGCCAAACTGCTTCTCTATGATTGACCTATTTAATATGCCATTTGCCAACTCTGTACATTTTGTTACAAAGACAAATTCTCTTGTTTCTTTTTTTTAAATTCAAACCCAATTCAACTGTACTCTGCATCTTAGACTACAGCTTGCACATTTCAATATTAAATATCTCACTCACTCCAAAGAGGTAAAGGACAATAAGAGAAATTATGAAGCAATATCCAGATGATAAGCAGCAGTCTAGTATTTTTGAGATATATTTGATGTTAGATATCGAATTCAATAGCTCCTCAAGCCTCAAGAAAGGGGTTTTGCAAAGATTCTATGTTTGTCTTTGGGTATGTTTGAAGAATAGAGAAGAATCTATAAACATTAGTATTCTGTTTATTATTCATTTATACCTCATCTCTTTCCAAAACATACTTACAGTGGCTTCAGCTTTGACATGGTAATCTCGTGCATGACATTTAAAAGCCACAGAGACAGAAAAACTCTCCCTTGGTACCCTGAAGCACAGATTCATTTAATATTGTTTCCTAACCCAAATATAATCAGGAAGGCACTGTCTCTTTAAAAGTTGTGTGTTGTTTTAAAACAAAAAAGCCTATTCTTCTATTCCTGTGCATGGCAAACCAACCCAATAGCTACCCAGTCACTAAACCAGAAGCCTAGAAATCAGCTTCAGTCCTCACCTCTGTGGCCTGCCCTGTCTTCTCCCAAAGCTTCCATCTTTGGTACCCCCTGACCTGCCCTTTGTCCAGATTCATGCCTTGAGCTTCTCTCTCCTGACTGGTTTGACAGTTCCCCTCTGGAGTAGTTCCTACCCCCTTGCTCCAGGACCAAGTGTCCATTCTGACCTAATGGCGTGATCCATACTTCCCTCAGTGTCTTGTAGCTGTCGCTGAGATTTAGCTGAAACTCCTGAGCATCCTCACAGGACCATGAGGATCTGTCCGCAGCTGAGCCCTGTAGCAGCATCTCTCTGAATGGCCTCCCCCTTGCCTCATTTCTCTATCACCTTCCTCCAAACACTGAGGCAGTTTGCATTCCTCAGAGTGGCTCCTATCATCTACCTGCTTGTAATTTACCTTTTCCTACCTGGCCTAGTCCTCTTGCCCTAAAGCAGACCCTGTGTTCAAGACTCGGTGACACCTCCTGGACAAAGCTGTTTTCACAACCCACCCCCTGAAGATCAGAGTTTCTTTTTCTATGCGTTTCCCTGTTTGGGGCCCATAAACTGTTACTCAAAGCGTTTTCTCTTCGCCGGAGTGAATGAGCATGGGGACAAAGACCACGCTGCGCGGTTTCTGTTGTCCTGAGCATATAGCATTTCACCTGACACATTTACAATATTCTATACATGTTCACAAAGCCCTTGTTTATATGCATGGATGAATAATTTAGTACTTTTTGTTAGCAGCATTCTTTCTACTCCTGTAATTGTGGGGAACTGGATCGGCTCTTCCCACACACTGGCTGGAGGTCCTGAGTGTAAAAAGCAAAGATCTGGCTGTAAAAAGCAGGCTTATGGACAGTGGCAGGCTCTCAGCTAGTGATGTGACCGTCAACTCCTTGTAGGGTACAGAACGGTTTCTTCTTCCTTCTTTGGTCTTTACTGTAATACACAGAAAGACTACATGGGAATCCAGGCCTGAGGATATCTGTGGATTGAGAAGGGACTTCAAAACTTTAGGAAACCTCATCCTTGTTGGTTCGCTGAACTGTGTTTCTTTCCGGAGCGTGGGTGAGATAAATGAATCACTCATGGTTCAGTCCAGGGTCTGAAAATTGACAGGGCAAGGCAGAAGTGATTCCACACTTTCTTGTTAAAACCAGCAAGTACCATGTGTGGGCCATGGCAGACCCACACCCTGGGAAACATACTTCCTAACTAACCCATAGTTAGAAGACAGTGAAGACATTCCTGAAACACAAGCCATAGCTGTTATTGTCGCTGCATCTCATACACCTCCTGTGACAGGTTCTGATGGTACAGTTATTCAAAAGTATAAAATACAGTGCAAAGCTCGGGAAATTATCTTAAAGCCTGCCACAGTAGCAAGTAATGGTTGAAAAATGAAGACATATTTCAGAGTTAAGTACGGCAATGGCCTAAATCAGAGATTGCAACTGGTGCCTACTGGGACCAGGATCRCAAGATTTTTCAAGCTCAGGAAACTGTTAAYAAAAATCAAAAGTTTCTCACTTGCAGTTCTTTGTGATCGTGGGTGTAAATAGGTCATGCATGACTTGATGGCCTGTGGGAAAACCTACAAAGGTTCCGTATGTGTGGATTCTGGGTAAACACAAGGACTGTTTAACTGGCTGTGCTCCCCTCGGCATAGTGCATAAGCACACGACAAAGCGAAACTAGAAACTGAAGAATGCCTTTATCTCACAGTAGAGATCCGAGAGGTCAAGAAATCTTTCTGTGAAGGTCCCTATAAATATTAGAGACTGCGCATCAGGTGGTCTTTGCATCTGTTCCTCTGTCCTGCTATTATAGCCTGCCACGGACCGTGAACAGTTAAGCACGGCCGTGTTTCTGTGAAATATGAAGGCTGGGAACTTGAATCTCATATAGTCCCCACATGAAAATAGAAAATATGTTTCTATTGTCCTTGTTCAAATTAAAGAAAAAATCATTAAGACAATTCTTAGCTGGTGGGCCATATAAAAACTGGAGACAAGCCTCAGCAGGTAGATCAGATGGACACTGGATAGTTGCCATTGTAAAGCCTTGATCTTAGTCTGTTTAAAGCTAACCAGTCCCCACCTCCACCCCAAGCCCCCACCCCCGCCCAAATGAGCCAGACGGTTTTGTCCTGTGTGGAAGCTAAGGGAATTCTCTTTTCTCTACGTTTTCCCATGCTGAAGAAGCTGCTCGATACACTGCATGAATGTGGAAAAGCCAAATGGTTCACCTTGTGCTTTCCAAACCCTCTGAGACTAGTCTACATTTCAGACAGGCTGGGTGATGAGTGAGCCCTGCACTTCCCACAAGGGACCTTAAGCATCTGTGTCCCAGTCAAATTTCTGCATGGAAAGGCTATGTGAAATCTATTAATATCCTAGCTAGAAAGAAACTATAAAATTACACATATATGCAAGCGTGTGTGTATTCTGCAGTTCAAAGTGTAGTCAGCAGAAAAAGCTTGCACACTGTTGCATGGGGAGGAAACCGGTGTCTTTGAAATAAAATACCCTGCCATTGGCATATCCAGGCTTGAAGCCTGGCTGTAGCTTTTAGCTTCCACCACATGTTTACATTGGAAATCTCTCTGTGCACATATAGAGTTTGTTCTCTTATGAAATCATGTCTCTGGGGAAGGATAATTTAAAGCCATTTCCGTTTGTTATGTCTGAGCTGAACTAGACTATTAGGGCTTGTTAACGCTGGATAAACTTGAGCCCTATAACTGCCTTCATCTGCAGATTATAGAATCTGTCCAACAAATTGCATTCTGATGTTCTCAGAATGATGGCTCAGCAAGCAGGGTTCTCTTAATTTATATTCCGTCACCACAACTGTCTTAGGAATCATGATTCTGACCTTCATGCTCACTTGGTGTAGCAGAGATGATCTGTCAGATGGCCGAATGCTGCAGTAATGGAGACCCTAAACTCCATCCGCATGCTTCTAAAGCAGCTCAGCCAATGGCTGGCAGCAGAAAATTGCTGGCGAAGCATCTTTCTTCAGCATGTCTCCCTTCCCCCAGGTCTTAGCATAAATCAATGTTAGGTCCACTGAAATAGCGTGTGTGGTCTGCACTTAGAAATTTCATTTGAAAATTATATTGTGGCAACCATGAGACAGAGGGATAAACTACAATGAGTTTCTCTCAGCTAGTGTTTAAGTAAACAGAGCAAAGTGAAGATAGACAGTTGCCCTGATGTAGTGAAGGGGAGGTGGTGGCTGCCCCGGTAGAGTCAACTCCCTCCACCCCCATTCATCAAACCCACTGAGCAAACTCGCTGTGCTACTTACGCTGGAGGCTATGGCTTATTACTGCTCTCTGTTTCACATACCAAGACGATCCAGAATCAAAACTGCATCAGTCTGACTTCGTTTACAAAAGAACCTACCAGACTTCAGGGAAGTCATGGGTAGGCTGACATAGCAGTGGTGTTCCCAAGCAGTGTACTGGCCTCCAGCTTTAGAAAAGGATCCTCCGCCCCCGGTCCCCCCCAGCTCTGCTAAATTCAGTTTTACAATAACTGAAGGAAGGCGCTGTCTTAGGCCTTCATGTTGGTGGTCTAGATGAGAATGGGATATGGAGATGGATTGGACCTTGCTGAGGGCAACTGTGTGACTAAGCCACCCTGATCTAGACCAGACCCAAAGGATATCAGAAATGGAGGAAAGACATGAAGTAGTGGTAATTGGAGTGGGAATAGCAGTTTAAATTATGAGGGAAAGAATCTGCTACACTCAGGGAACAAAAGCGCAAACATTAGAGACTACAGCTCCTGTTCCTCCTTCATCCTTAGGGTATCAGCTCATGAATGCCTGAGGTGGACCAGACAGACATGGTCTCTACCTACACAAAGTGTATAGTCTGAAGGAGGAATAAACATTAGTCAAAGAACCCTTGTCTCTACCTCAAAGGAGATGGCTACATGGAGGGAACTAAGAGCTCTGCAAGAAATCAAACATACTTCCCAGGCCTTCACTAAGGGAGGGGAGTAGCCATTGCTGAGAGCGTTCTGTGGAGGAAAGTTATCATGAATACTGTGTCTAAGAGGCTATAAGAAAGTGACAACATGTGGCCTGCCTGGGCCGGAGTCAGGAGGCAGCCTATAATGGAAAAGCAAATGAAAACTGTTGACCTGCTTCAAGCAACAGAAGAGTTTAGGAGATTTTCTTGTTGAAAATTCATGGTTGTAGTGTAGAGAAAGGATTAGACAGGTAAGTGAAGGAGTTCCCCCTGGGAATGCACTTGTCCAGGTGGGTGATGCTATATGTACCAAGATGATGAGGGTGATGTTAAAGAGACAGTAGTCATGGGCTTGGAGTGTGTCTCAGCGGTAGAGCATTTACCTAGTATGTTCAGGGTCCTTTGTTCCAAACTGGGGCATGGGAGGACTGAGGAAAGTTCAAGAAGTGAATTCATAAGCTGATTATTACCTTGGCCTCAGAGACATCTGCAGTACTTTGGAGATGGCTTAGTGAAGAGGGTGAAGAGATCTGGGCATTTGAGAGTCATTTCCCTGTAGGGAACTACTGAACCATGAGAACAGATAAATAAATAGGAACTGAACACCTGACAGAATTAGTTAATGGAGGAGCCCCAAGTCTCTAGAGCCTGCACTTAAATAGTATATAAATACTATAAAAACCTCCTGTGAGGATAATATACTGTGCATGTGTGTGTCTGTGTCTGTGTCTGTGTGTGTGCGCGCGCATGCGTGCACGTGTGTACATGTTCCTCTCCTATTACCATTTCCACAAAACAAACAAAATAAATAAAGCTAACGCAGTGCAAAGCTTTCCTGGCCATGAGATTACAAAAAACAATATTAAGAAAATGAACTATATCATAATCTTAGAAAGAAAAAAAGGAGCTATGGTTTTTACCACTTATGGAGTTATACATGGATGATGTCCTAGTAAAAGAATTTTACATATCACTTATGTCCGAGTCCAGCCTGGCCTGCACAGCAAGCTCCTGCTTTAGTGGGAAAGCATTTCTGGGAAAAATGAACTCTTGTGACTAAGATGGGACCACGATGGGCTCAGTGAAGAGCTTATTGTCTGTGTTTCCCCTCCCTCTCAGGTACCCTTGCTTCCCCCCTCAATACCCCGCAGCCTGCCACGTCTCTGTTTTACCTCATGATATCCTCCCATGGGTATCAGCCAAGCATGGCATAGCAAGTTGCAGTTAGACTAGGCATTAAGGCAACCCAGTATAAGGAAAACAGTCCCCAAAGCAGGCAACAAAGTCAAATAGCCCCACTCCCACTGTTGGGAGTCCTGCAAGAAGACCAAGCTACACAACTGTGACATGTGCAAGTGAAGGGACTGTGGCTAGCTGGGGCCTGGCATGGCTCTGGCAGGGCTTGCCCCTCCCCCTACCCCCTCTCCCTTGCTAAAAACCATTAGATTACATTACTGTCACTAAAGCTAGCCACCAAGTTCTATTCCCTTATTTGGCCACTTCCTCCTCTTGATGTTGACTACCAAGGTCCAGCTATCAAAGTATTGAAGTCTGGCRATCAAAAGCCCACTTTGGTTCACCTAATTAACATGTCCAATTAAAATTAAACACCCCATCCTGTCACAGGGTTTCTTTTTTTTACCTTTACAAACCACCATTAGCCTATGTCTCTTCTCTATCCAGAGGCAGTCCTTTGTCCCCTGGGACAAATACCCCTCCCCTCTATCTCTTCCCTCTCCCTCCTCCCTTGTCCCCTATCTCATGTCTTTGTCTCTTATTCTCTGCCCTTTGTCCCTCTGGGGGAAATAAATATCTTTGTGCTGATAACTTAGTCTTGGGGATCCTTAGCCAATACCAGTGTCCTTCACAGAAGACCTAGGTCAGACCCATGTAGACTGCCTTATTGGCGGTTCCATCTTTGTGAACACTTATGAACCCTTTTTAGTTGATTCTGTAGGGTTTTTGGTGATATCCTTGACCCCTCTGGCTCCAATCCCCCCATCTTCTGTAGAATTCCCCAAGCTCCGCCTAAAGTTGGGTGTGGGTCTCTACATCTGTTTCCATCAGTTGCTGGCTGAAGACTCTCTGATGACAACTGAGCAAATGTGTTTTTTAGATTCCTGAATTAGTTACATTTCTCATTGCTATGACAAAGTATCTGACCAAAAGCAACTTAAGAGAGAAAGAAATTATTTGGGGCTTTTCATTATGGGTCCAGTGCGTCAGAAAACAAAGTTCACGGTAGTAGGAATGACTGTGTCAGCAGGAGCCTCAGACTGCTTGCCCATAGTTCAGTGAGCCAGAAAGCAGACAGAAAGAGGCCAGGGTTGGAAGTGGGGCTCACCATAGCATAGCCCAACTCCCAGTGACCCACTTCCTCCAGCAAAGACTGACATCCTAAAGGTCCTGTAACTTACAAAAGCAGCATTCCCATCAGAGACCAAGTGCTCAAAGACAAAATGAGTCTTTAAGGGGTTTCACATCCAAACCATAAGTTTCCACCTCTGGCCCCATAGACTCATGGCCATCTATCTCATAGTGGCGTCTGCTGTGTGGTTGTACATGCACATGGATGCCAGAGCATCGGACAGTGCCCACTGTTGTTCCTCTGGTACAGTCTGCCTTTGACTCTCGTTTTGTTTTATTTTGACAGGGAGTCTCTCTGGGGTGCGGATTTACAAGAGTGCACTCTCCAGCTTTGCTTTTTTTTTTTTTTTTTTTAATGAGGATTCTGAGGAAGAAAATCGGGTCTTTTACCTGCAAACCAAACACTTTAGTGATGGCCCCAGGCCCCTTTTAGGTCCCTTCTTTATCGAAGTTATCTCTGAAATGACTTCAGCAGCTCTTTCCACACCTGCCTTACCTGCAGTTTTCACTGAGTTCAGTCTTTTCCTCACTAAAGCACACATTGGTCTCATCTTTGACTGTGGTACTTGCTTTGTCTTCTCACTGTAAACCTGACTTGAAGACAGGAACTGTAGCCATGCCATGGCTACACTGTGGCACCATATTACAATGCCTGCACCAAACAAGTTAGCCCATTACGTGTGAATCCAGATTCTCTCACATTTTCAGAACTTGTGCAGGATGGACTCAGACTCTTTGTGGAGTCTGTGTCCCCTGAAATTCGATGAGCATGTCCTTCGCTGTCCCCAGGGCTGTGTGCACCTGGCTCCTCATCACTCCCTGCAGAATCACCCTTTAAGCCCCGATTATAACATGCTAGCACCTGACTGGACCACAGTTCCAAACTCTTCCACATTCTTCTCACATACCACTTCCAAAGCCCAAGGACGGCGTGGTTAGCTTCCTCACAGCATAGCAGTGGCCCACTTCTTCTCTGTTCTGATAGACTGCATCAGCACAGCCAAAGGGATGAAGACCGTTTTCTGACTCATGGTTTGAGGGGACAATCTATCACGTAGAGAAGGCATAGTTATGAGAGCAGCTTGTGATTGGTGGCAGAAGCTTGAGGCTGCCTGTGTTCATCTGGGGGCAGGGGGGGCTATAAATCAGAGAGAAGGAGACGGGGGAGGAAAGGAGGGAGCGTGGGCAGGAGGAAGAGAAGGGCAAGGGGGAGTGACTATAGCTGGAACCAGGACAAGGCTAGCCCATAAGGCCCTCTCCTAGTGGCCCGCTGCTAGCAAGACCCAATTCCCTAAAGCTCCTGAAACAGTGCCCAGGACGAAGAGTTTGTGAGGACGCWCAAACAATAGCAATCTCATTTTCTGTATTGCCCGTTTTTCAAGACATGTCTTATTTTCTTAACTCTTTATATTATATTTAACAAATATGAATGCAAATTTATCAAGTGCCTGGTTAGCTTCAGTATCTTCAAAGTAACATGAACATTTTAAAATTCCTCTAAATATTGTCTAAAACTCAGCTTTTTTTTTTTTCCCAAAAAGCTTAAACCCTCATTGTGTTTTGATGTGAATCTGTAAACAAGAGAAAGTGGAATGGTATCTGGGCTGTAGGTCTATTAGATTCTCTAGTTTAATCTACTCCTCCTTCTCCTGGGCACTTTACCCACCCTCCTCTCTTGTTCTCAACATTAACGAACTCTCTGCAGTCAATTGCCTGCAGTTGTCATCCTGGTTCTCCTCAGAATCAGACAGGTTTGCTGTTGAGATTATTCTAGGAGCTTGAGGGGGTTGTTTGTTGGTTTTTTAAAATCCCAATGAAAAATAGACTAGTTGTTATTGTTTTCTAGTTAAAAAATGGGGGAGGGGAAGATTGTGCTCAAAATATATTTAAAGTTAGAATTATTTTAAGTAATAAAATGATGGTAATAATAAAGAATTTTTAATGGTTTTTAAATAGTGAAAAAAAACCCTAAATGTATAAATGGAAAGGTCAATTAAGGTCATTCTCCTGAGAGAAATAAGTTCGGTGAGCCCCCTCAGGGATCTGTGCATATTATGTTTACACATGCCACCGCCAGAAAACAAAGTCATACTCCACTGGCAGTTTGCGATCTTTTTACTGTGAAAGTCTGTTGTAGGCAGGTTTATGTCTACGAGTAACACCATCAGTTCTGTTGGCTAAGGACATCTCATTCAAAAGCTGTGCCATATTCCATTTACATTTCCCAACTGTTGGTCATTTCATTTTACCAATTTTTACTGTCACTAAATTTTTACAATGGCCATTCTTTTATATCCAGATCTCTGTACTTGTCTGTGTCTTTAGAACGTATCCCTAAATAGCCTCGACAGCTTCTATACATGTTCCCATGTTCACGTGTCAAACTGCCTGTCGGCAGCATATTATTTACATGATGATCGAGAGTGCCTGTGAGTTCTTGGTCGTGTGCACTGTTGCTGGACTGTAGATTCTTGATCACGTGCACTGTTGCTGGACTGGTAATTGTTTCTCAACCTCTGTGACTCTTACAAATGAAAGCAATGTCTACCAGCTCACATCTTCATATTTGCTTTCTTTGATTGATTACTAGAGGGAATGTATGTCTTTTAAATATATATATATATATATTGTCCGTTCTCATTTCTCTTGTGGCAACTTGCTTGTCTGGACCTGTCTGAACACTCTGAGGGGGTTATGGTCTCCTTGGTCTATGGAATGCAGGATCTGGGCTATAAATTATTCTTCAGTTAGATTATGTGATATGCCAACCTATTGAAAATCATGAGAAAATAATTTTGAGAATTTCGTTTTATGATGAAATATTCCGTGGAGCTGGAGTGTCCTTCCAAATGAAGAAATTCATAATACCTGTTAAAGATGTGCCAATCCTAGACAGGATGGGACTCAGCTGGACCCCTGTGTTATAGTCTAAGCAAATATTAATAGAAATGCAAAAACCCTCCCAAGTCTGCCCTGCCAGGGAAGGCTATGCTGCGGTGCCTGCCCCACCTGCCTGCAGCTGCCTCTCCAGGTTTTATGATGCGTCTAAGATGAAATTTTTACTGCCTTCTCCTTCTACCTCCCCCAAAACCACAGGGGGAAGAAAGAAAAACAGACCCCATCGAGAGGAACGGCAGAATTGTCCGAGGTGGGGAATTGGCTACTCCAGAAGGCAGCAGAGAGGGAAATACAAAAGACATAAAGCACACCTCGCTTTAATCCCTTCCGTCTGCCCAGAGCGCCCAGAGAGCTCATAAAGTCTCCCTTTCTGGGTGATTGGATTCCTTTAGCTTGGGGCAGGCAGGGTTTTGTTGTTGAAGAAGAGGGCTCAGGGGGCTGGGGCGAGGAGAAAGGCCATCACTGGGGTATGAAATCTCCTCTCCTAGTTCAAGGTACTGAACTGTAAATACTAACAGCTGTGGAGGGAGGGGCCCAAGCAGGCCCACAGGCCCAGGCAGGCCCCTCT
Organism: Apodemus speciosus; assembly: GCA_002335545.1. Lineage (NCBI taxonomy): Eukaryota > Metazoa > Chordata > Mammalia > Rodentia > Muridae > Apodemus > Apodemus speciosus. The sequence goes on from BDUI01000814.1 coordinate 196,025, forward strand.
GGTCAGCCTAGAGATGTGAGGGTTCACCTCTGCGCCCCCTTGGCAGAATCAAGGGACCATTTTGAATGCTGCTGGCAGAAATGAGTGTCGTGGGTGGTGTGTTTTCTCTCTGAAAAAGTGGTTGTTCTGTGCCAGTGTTTAGAAGCGGGGGCTGTCTGTTCTATTTGTCTGAAGTAAAGACTCAAGAGAGCAGGCCTTTCAGACAGAAGAAAAAGGGGAAAAGAGAAGAAAAAAAAAATCTCCAGTCTGCTTTTGGTATGGGTCTTTTTTGGCGTGTTTGCTTTTGACCTTTCTACAGTGTTTGCAGGGTGGGGAAACTGGACCTGCTCCATCTGGGCTGAGCTCCTGGGTCCCCAATAGCAAACACTTAAAACAATCAAAACAATTTACTTGGCGGCTTCAAGAAGAATCTCCTGAAGTGTGTCTAGTTTCTACTGCCTTTGAACTGCTGGCGGAAGGCAAACAGCTTGTCCTTCCCCCAACCCTGTCCAGCAGTTCTGTCAGGCATCTTCTTGCCAATCACCCTCCTGGTCTGTTCCCACTTGAACTGCAAGGCCTTTCCCACCTCCCCTGGGAACCCATCCTCAGAGTATTATTAGGCTGTTTTGAATGCATGGTATCCTCAGAGAAGACAGAGTATCATGACTTCTGTTTCTCTTTCATTGGCTGAAGTCCTGGGAAGTAGAGCCAACCATGGGGTGTCCAGCCTGAGGGGGCAGCAGCAGTCATGATGACGCCATTGACACCATTATTTTTCTACCTGTGAGCCACTAGGCTCTGTTCTGTGACAACTAACCCCATTGTCATAGGTGGCATCTCCATTTACAGATGAAGGCGAAGCTTAAATGTTCGAAATTGAGCTCACATAACTTAAGTGTCTAGACCAGAGCTGACACCAGGAGCTTACTCATGTCCATTTCAGAACCTCTTATTAGATGCTTGAGGAAGACATGTTAAATGGTGAACTGAAGTAGGCTTTGTGCCTGGGGGAGCATTGCCAAGAATTTGAAGAGGCACCATCTTACACACACACACACACACACACACACAGAGAGAGAGAGAGAGAGAGAGAGAGAGAGAGAGAGAGAGAGAGAGAGCATACTCATCCTCAGGATCAGGGGAGGGTGGGGAAGAGAGATAGGTTTTGTCTTCTCTCCTTGATCTAGTTCTTGTTCCTTCACTTTGCTAACTAGAATAAAGCTCCCGCTTTTGTAAGTGTACAGTAATCAAATGTCAGTCATATTATATGCTTCAAACTAATAGAGGACTCCTGAGAAGACAACTACAAATGGTGCCTAATGGAATATGTTGAAAACAAAAACAACAACAACAAAAAACACCCCAGAAATGTTAGCTTTTATCAAGTTTACTAATTCTTGATTAGAAGACAAAAATCCCTAGATGGGAATAAATCAATAGAATTATACTGGTATCAGCAATTAATCACAATGACTAATATCTGCTTCTATTTGCCAAACTTCATTGCAAGGATTTTTCATATATCAGCTCATTTAAATTATCACATTGCTTCTCCACACCCCAGTCATTTCCACAGCAGCCTGATCCAGGTGAGGCAGTGGAGGTACACAGAGTAAGAGCAGGAAGTCGGACTTGTGTTTCGGGCATACATGTTCCTAAATTACACTTGAAGAGCGTGATGGAAATAGAACATATCCCTGGTATGCATTTTCAGGGAGTGTGTACGTAAGTGGACACCTGTGGTCTTTTGTACTGTCCCAGACACTGCTCAGGGGATGACAGGCAGCCAGGAATTTGTGTTCTTATAAGCAACTCAAAATGGGAAAGCCCCTTTGCACCACTCAGCTTCTCTCATGCTAGCATTTCCCAGTTAGCATAACGCCTGCATTTCCACGGTTGAGGCTGTTCCTGAAGGAACACTAGCTTAGCACTTGTGTTACTCCTCGTCTCTGCAGTCACTACATCTCCATGTTTGAAAGAGGCCAAAACAAATTCTACAAACTCTTAACACTTAGGAAACTGATACTGTACATAGAGAAAATGTTTGATAATACAAACAATTCAATAGTTGGGAAAAATGATAAAATTGTACAATATGCGTGTCCACAGAAATAGGACTCTACATATAAAACGCCTATGTATTATTATATGTAAAATCATATTTTTATTTATTTGCATGTTCTGGATTAGRCCCAGAATAGAAACAGAAGTATCTTAAGGTGTCAAACTGCTTACCCTCCTCAACTGTGCACATTTGGCTTTTTCCTAGTTTGGTCCTTCACATTGGGACTGATATCACCATATGGTTCAAGCAGGAGGGCTGGGACTGGTCTCACCCCTGAAAGTAAAGTGTGATACTCTCCTGTGAGAGAGCCCTGAAGTCAAGACTTGTGTGCTCATGGCCCATTGTGTCTATGTGCCCTGGTGYGAACTGGGAATCTCAGGCATTGCCCTGCTTCATAGACACACAGGGAAACACAAATTGAATGGTAGTTAGAACCCATGACAAAGACTAGTCCATGGAAAGGCACATGTCTGACTAGGTCACATGCTTTTCTCTCCCTGGGCATTCCAAGGGAAGGCAAGGCCACAATGGACTGGCTTCTCTAACTGTGCACACACTCTGTGTGGCATAGTCAAGGTCTGATGAATATTTATCTTAGCTTTGCTTTGCTGTCATCCTTTCTTGTCTGTCTTCATCCTCTCTCTCTCTCCCACCCCCATCCTCTTGGTCCCTGGATTGCCCTTGTTTATAGATCCCCTACCTGATCCCCCATCAACCCTCTCATCCTCTCCCGTTGCTCACAACTGCTCTCCCTGGCCTCCAAAGAGCCTTCGCCTGACTCAGGACACCATGAAACAGAGTGCATGACACAGGCAACCATCAGGCATTTCGTGGGAAGGACCAATTAGAGGCCAGAATGACCAGRGCAAGCAGCAGGATGTCCAGAAGGACGCCTAGCTGCGGTGGAGGGCAGCCTAATCTCGTTACAGGCAGGATGGAGACTCCTGGGGCCCACAAGCTTCCTCCCCGCTGTGCCTAGAGGGATATCATTGGAGGACGCTGGGCTGTGGAGGACTCTGCTGGCCAGCAGCCCCCTTCCCCCCACCCTCCAGCCCCCTAGATTCTCTTTTCTTTTGCAGTGACACACACTGAGTGCCTCTGAGGTCATTTGTTTCCCACAGCCTCACAGGGCGCTGTGGCAACAAGGGGGACAATGATCTTTCACAGGAATGATGGGAGGCCTTGTTTTGCCTTAAATAAGCCCCTTCAAGGGAGCAGCAAGGTCTGTTGTGTGTGTGGTTTGTTTTTTCAGAAAATCCTCTTGCCCATAGTTCCAGTGTGAAGTACTCAGGCAACTTCAATTGAAGACATAAAGAATCCTGTGTGTGAGAGAGAGGGTTTAATTTTATTTTTATTGCTGCTTTGAGACCAGAACTGTGTTTTCCCTTCTCTCAGTTACCCTCTCTGCACTCATGCTCCCTGGACCCCAGCATTCTTCAGATAGTTATAGGCAGGAATTGGCAGGTGCTGGGGACAGAGCATCTATGATGCCCACGTCTCCTGTCGGCCTCCAGTTGCCCTCTCGTTTGGTGAGGAAGCTCAGCAGAGATTTAGAAATGTGTTCCTTWGCATTTTTTCACCTCGCCCCAAGTCTGAAGAAAGTGCTTAAAAGGCCATACGAGGGGAGGGGGTGGGATTCCTAGCAAAGGGAATGTGGAAACTGAAGAGAGAGGAAGGCAGGCCCTGTATGCCACCTCAGAACACACCAGCAATTCTGGGGAAGGAGGCCTGTGTAGGAGACAAAGATCAGGCTCAGGGCCTGCTCCAAGCTGTGTGTTCAGGAAAGCCGTGAGAGTGTTCTGCCCAGCTCTGATAGCCCCACTCAGAAGCAGAGCTGTCTTAGAGTGTTCTGTCCAGTGTTTCAGGCCTTCTAATGGAGCCTGCACAGGTAAGCAGTACCACCTGTAAGGTCAGGGTGTGCTCTGCCATCTTGATATTTCATCTGGAGAAATGGAGCTTGAACAGATTCAAGTGATTCCCAAGTCCGCCCAAGGTGAGCAGCTGATGTGATGACTTTAGATTACCTCCTAGGATCCTTTGCTCTCTGGACCCTTAGCCTAACTAGTGTGATCTAGATATTCTTTGTTCTTATTTTTAAAGAAAGGCTATTGAGGCAGGGTCTGATCTGAGCCATCACTAGCACTCATCAAGTTGCTTCTSGTTTAACTGCATGGGTAAGTTATGTCTTAAGGCCAACCTTTCTTCTTTGATTTCTAGCAATCRTAATCCCGTGGATAAAATGTTATCACTTCTACCAGACCAAGCTCAAAACCTTTTGGCTTTCTGATCAGGATACTAGGAAATAATATTTTTTTTATTTGCCTCTTAATTTCCTGACTTTTTTCAGTAACATTTTGAATATTTTTGTGAAATGCACAGGAAGGAGATTTTTTTCCTAATCTGTCTATTGATTACACTCTTATAAACATGTAACAATTCAAAGGCTGATATCATTTTGTGGTAAAGTAAAAAAAAAAAAANGCATTTTTTCACCTCGCCCCAAGTCTGAAGAAAGTGCTTAAAAGGCCATACGAGGGGAGGGGGTGGGATTCCTAGCAAAGGGAATGTGGAAACTGAAGAGAGAGGAAGGCAGGCCCTGTATGCCACCTCAGAACACACCAGCAATTCTGGGGAAGGAGGCCTGTGTAGGAGACAAAGATCAGGCTCAGGGCCTGCTCCAAGCTGTGTGTTCAGGAAAGCCGTGAGAGTGTTCTGCCCAGCTCTGATAGCCCCACTCAGAAGCAGAGCTGTCTTAGAGTGTTCTGTCCAGTGTTTCAGGCCTTCTAATGGAGCCTGCACAGGTAAGCAGTACCACCTGTAAGGTCAGGGTGTGCTCTGCCATCTTGATATTTCATCTGGAGAAATGGAGCTTGAACAGATTCAAGTGATTCCCAAGTCCGCCCAAGGTGAGCAGCTGATGTGATGACTTTAGATTACCTCCTAGGATCCTTTGCTCTCTGGACCCTTAGCCTAACTAGTGTGATCTAGATATTCTTTGTTCTTATTTTTAAAGAAAGGCTATTGAGGCAGGGTCTGATCTGAGCCATCACTAGCACTCATCAAGTTGCTTCTSGTTTAACTGCATGGGTAAGTTATGTCTTAAGGCCAACCTTTCTTCTTTGATTTCTAGCAATCRTAATCCCGTGGATAAAATGTTATCACTTCTACCAGACCAAGCTCAAAACCTTTTGGCTTTCTGATCAGGATACTAGGAAATAATATTTTTTTTATTTGCCTCTTAATTTCCTGACTTTTTTCAGTAACATTTTGAATATTTTTGTGAAATGCACAGGAAGGAGATTTTTTTCCTAATCTGTCTATTGATTACACTCTTATAAACATGTAACAATTCAAAGGCTGATATCATTTTGTGGTAAAGTAAAAAAAAAAAAAATAGTGAGTTATTCTTGAGTTTAATGCACATCTCCAAGATTAAATCTTAACTTCTATATCACTTTAATTCTTCACAGTTTCTGAATGGGAGTCCTGGAAGTTTGACAGTTGAATTGACATGTGTTTTCTTTCTCTGCAACATCAGTTTACTTTTTTATTTTATTATCTTTTTTTATTTTATGTGCATTGATGTTTTGTCTGCATGTACGTTTATGTAAGGGTGTCAGGTTCTCTGAATCTGAAGTTACAGATAATTGTGAGCTCCCAGGTGGGGACTTGATCCCAGGTCCTCTGGAAGAATAGCCAGTGCTCTAATCCACTGAGCCATCTCTCCAGTCCCTATACCATCAGTTTAATGCTTATTCTAAACTGAAATAACATTCAACTTCAAGTAATAGACATCCTATTGTCAATATAGCCTGTGTTTCTGACAGTGAGGGGACATTGGCCAGACTGTCCTATTTCTGGCCATGATGGAAGCAAGAGGGTAGACTGATTTGAGCTAAAAAATGTAGCACTTAAATAAATAAATAAAAATCAACAAAATAATAAGGTCTGTGACAAATGATAGATGGTGAAAGAAAGCCCCTAACCTCTAGTCAGCTTTGGGAATGTCCGACTTTAAGGAAGTGCAGACTGTGCATAATTTGCCTTGTGACCCTGGACTCAGGCAGCCTTTCTCTGGGGATCAGCACACCCCACACCCCCAGGGTCTTTCRCCTATTGACACATCCTACCCACAGCTTCCACATATACGAAAGTTTCATCAAACCCAAAATGCTCACCAAAACTGCTGAACTGCAAGGAAATGGCATCAAGAGCTGGTAAATAAATAGCAGGCCTGTTGTCCCGCACCCCAGTTCAATGCTCTCAAGAGGGTCTTATGTTGCTYGAATTAGTGGGCATGTAAATGAAACCCCTGTTGGCCTTGGCAGATATTGGCCTCTTCCTTGACCTTGTTTGACTGAAACAAAAAGTCATTGGTAGAACAAAAATTCAGAGCTCTGAACTTGGTTGAAAGAAAAGGGCAATTCTATGAATTGGGTAATTGGATCGCTCTCCCAAGTGCCCTCCAGCTTATATCAAACATATAAGAAGGGGGTTAATAACTTCAGTGTGTAAGTGAGCTTCAGCCAGATTCTAACTCTAGCGTTTCAGTCTCAGGAGCTTTGGGACACTAACAGATTTTCTTCAGAGCATTTGAAGTGCTCTTTATAAAATGCAGGAAGGGTCTAGTCTACAGGCTACTATGGAGTCCTTGTCATTGTGGATTGTCCTACTTGACAGGCAGGCAACCTGAAAGCCTTTGTAAAATGGCCACTTAATGAAGCTCACCACTGAATTATCAGGCTTTGAAAACCAATGGCAATAACAGTGTTACTCCAAATTGTGCTTGATAGCCACTTCCTTACTCATGACTCTATAATCCAGACTAAATTAAATGTGTCTATAAAATGAAAAGCTCACCATAGTCCTATTTCTTACAGAAAAGTTTGGGGATTTCAAGACTTACCACAAACCCATAACCTTATGGGTAAGTTGTAAGGAGTCACCTGAAAAGCAGGGAACTTTTTGTTAATGTATTTTAATTAGCTCATGTTCTCAGGCAGTACTGAATCCCTGCTTCAGGGATATACATAGCAGAGAGGAAAGCAAAGATCACTAAAAAGTATCTGCAAAGCAGGTTCATGAAGGTTAGAGGGACACACGGAAAGGGACCCTTTGCTTCTTGGGAACATGAGAGTGCAAAGAGACCCAAAGGAGATGGCATGTGAGTTTATGAGGCAGGAAAGCAGAGAACATTCTAAGTAGAAGGCTCAGCACTCAAAAGAAATATTTTTTAAAATATTTTTTAATTCCATGTCCAAGTCATTAGACATGGAGTTCCCAGTGGTAGAGACACTTTTATGAATAAAGGGGGTGGGGAACATTACCTTTACAGGTATGGGAATCTTCTGGAGATCACACAGAAGAGTTCTTAAGGAACATTCTAGAATCGATTCTTATCTTAATGGCTATAGACCAGTTCAAAGTCCAAAAAGAGTTAGCAGAGTCTTACTATTTCTTCATTTATTGCTGAYTTAGTTTAGAGGCAGAGTCTTTTTTATTCCTGATGAAATGTTACTAAGCCTAGRTGGATGTATTAGTCAGGGTTCTTGTGAGTAAGAGAACTGATGGAGTGGATCTATATAGATATAGAAAGGGGATTTATTAGCATGATTTACAGGCCGTGGCCCAGCTAATCCAATGATGGCTGTCTATCAGTGGAAGATCCAAGAATCCAGTAGTTGCTTTGTCCAGGAAGCTGGATGTCTCTACTGGTCTTTAGTTTATGCTGGAATTCTGAAGAAGTAGGCTCTAGTGCCAGTGAAGGGATGGACTTGCCAGTGAGAACAAACAGGCAAAGAGAGACAAGCTTCTTTCTTCTATGTCCTTTGTCTAGGTTGCCAACAGAARGTATGGCCCAGATTACGGTGGATTTTCCCACCTGCAAAAATCTGGATTAAATGTGAGTCCTCCCACTTCAAATGATTTAATTAAGCAAAGTCCATCACAGGTGTGCCCAGCCACTTGGGGTTTAGTTAATTCCAGATGTAGTCAAGTTGACAACCAAGAATAGCCATCACAGTAGAGTTGCTTCTGTGAATTAGAATACCAGAAAACTAATCTGGGAAGAAATTAACTTTAATCATGAGCTAAGTACATATTTTTCTTCTCCTCTCCTCTCCTCTCCTCTCCTCTCCTCT
>BDUI01000815.1:166286-179654 GCA_002335545.1 Apodemus speciosus
CCTGCTCCTGCTCCTGCTCCTGCTCCTGCTCCTGCTCCTGCTCCTGCTCCTGCCCTTTCCATTGGGACATTGTTATAAAAGAATCCCAGGATGAGCAGTGCAGGAAAATTAGCAATAGTTAATATTTAGASAGGATGATTTGGGTGACAGATTTCTTTGCTATAGATAAAGAAGCAAGAAAGGAAGGGCTGCTTGATGGAGCACAAAGAACACAGGCTGGGGAATCCGCACAAGGAATGACATTTCTTGGCCACAGTTTGTCTCTGGATATTGAAGGGTATCACAAGCTTTCATTTTATCTGTGAAAGGAGCCCAGCGACTCRGGCCCTTAKGGGAATGAGGGCTGTACACCCTGTAGGACTAGCCACATGCATATTCCCTTTGCTTTACTTCTCTGTAGGAGAGTTCAGGAAAAGAAGCAGCTGAGATTAAGTTTTGGAGTCCAGCCTCCTCGCTGCATGGACATGTCCACATGGAAGGGATTTATGTCATGCATTTGGCTTCTATTCAGTGTTTTTCTGCCAAAGTTCCTCAATCACCTTGTGGGGATTCTTGTCACCACAGTTGGGATTTCATTGTTTACTGTAGGAGGACTTTGGGTGGGATGAAGTCTGTTTTTATTTCTGGCTCCTTCTCCCTTTCCTAGCTCTCACCACTCGACCAGGGATAAACACATGTATTGATCTTAAACACCCTATACTGAGAAGACAAGAGGATGAGACAAGGAGACTTTATTCTGAGCCATTGGGTATTTCCATGTCTCTAAAAATGATTCATTTGCATGTTTAGGCAAAACACTTTGGCTCTCGCTTGCTTTTTCCTTGTTCCTGGGAAGAGAAGGAGAGTGATTTCTCACAATGTGTTCACCTGTCCCCTGCATGGCTCAAAGCCTACAGAGTCCATGCTCACACAGCAGCAGGAAGTGTGCAGAAGATGCCAGGTTCTCAACACAGAGACAGGTGAAAAGTCATTCCTCTCTGAAACTCCCAYTTGGAGCCTCAGACTCTTTCAATGCCCTGGACTCTTGCTGCACAGGGAGGGAGAAGRGAAAGGATTTTCAGACAGGACACAGGCATAGCAGCTGCAAAGAGGAGTCCAGCTCTTTCCAAAGCTTCTCAAGTCTCATTTTGCCCTGAGTGATTCTGAGCCTGGGAAGTCCTGATGAGAGGTAGCTCAGAGCTGGGCTCAGGGACTGGTAGAAATTTGAAATGTTGCTTTGCTTTGTGCAGAGGTTTCTAACACACAAGAAAGCCAGAGAGGCTTGATCTCCAGGGCATAAATGGCCACTTCAGTCTCTTCAAACAGTTGACTCAGCTTAAGCCATATAGATTGCAAGGCCAAGAGGGGCTTAGGAGTAAATCCGAGGCCTGTGACCTTCTCCTGGTTTTCTGGGGATGAGGTATGAGTTGAGTTACCTGTTGGTAGATTGGTACTACTGAAGTCCAACCTGTAAAGGGAGCTGTGGTATCAGCCAGCCAACTCTCCATTTCACAAAACATCCCATTCCAGTGGTCCTCAAAGTGTGCCTCCTGGATCAGCAATGTCAACATCATCTGGGAGCTTAGAGATGCCTATTCTCAAGCCTCAAGATGGACTCACTGGGTGGTAATCTCTGTGCTAGGAGCCCAGCAATCTGTTTTTAACAATCTGTTTTTAACAAACTCTCTGGGTGATTTTGAGTGTTACTGCTCCCTGGCAAGTCAGAAAGAGGGTGGGAATGGGATCTGGGGCAGAGTCAGATTTTTCTCACGTGACTGGCTTCTCTGGCATGTCTCTGAATTCTGGATTTCATGCTGATCTCAGCACCTGGGGGAGACTTGGCTTGGCTTTCATTTCACCTTCTTTTAAAACAATACCTAGTTTCCTAGTAAAACAGTTACTAGGAAAAGGTTAGTTTACTATATTTACAATTTGTATTACTTTCCTGGGGAGAGATGGACCAACAAACATATGTTCACCCAAGATAGGATACTGATAGCATACCAAGGCCAGCTTGGCAAACATATGACCATTAGAGTTACAGAAATATGAGTCATCAAAAATGCCTCCCTCACCATGGGTCAGAAACTGTATGGGTGGAGTTCTAACTCAGCCTACTGCATGCCACACATGGTAGCACCTTCCATGAGCAAATGGAGCTGGAAGGATGACATGCGGCTAGGATGGGCGCTTGGAGGAGAGATGGGTTGAAATCTCAGGTGAGAGCCTGATAATAGCCCAACCTCTTCTACAAGGACAAGGACATGGGGATAACATTGATCTCTCTCTCTCTCTCTCTCTCTCTCTCTCTCTCTCTCTCTCTCTCTCTCTCTCTCTGGATCTCTCTGTCTGAATGTCTGTGCACATGCATACATACATACATGCACACATATGAATGTGTATGTACAGAGGTCAGAGGATGTCCTTCGGGTTGGTCCTTGCCTTCTACTTTGTTTGAGGACTGACATCTTGTTTTGCTACTGTATATGCCAGAATCACTGGCTCGCAGGCTTCCAGATGTTCATTTCGTGCCTCCAGTCTCCTCATAGGAACTGTAAGAATACATAAGCAGCTACTGCGACTGGGCACCTGAACTCAGGTCTTTTCACTTGCACAGCAAGTGCCTTCCTGGGCCATCTCCTTAGCGCAATAGATTGGTGTGGTGAGTCACAGTCACTGTGATTTCAAGATCACAAGGTCACAAGATTCACAGAAGACAAAGTTCCACAATACATACATACAGCTGTGRGATATGCCCATTTTATGGATGAGGAATCTGAGACTGGAGAGCTATTTTACCAGGCCTTGCCAGGCCACTCACCTTGCAGGACTCCATGTGTCACTTGTCACCTGGGAATGACTTGGCAGTGATAAGCAGATGACTTCCCAATAGAGGCCCAGACATCCCATTTTCTACCAGTGATACTTTTTAGCCTTATCCCCGAAGGCCAAAAATACACTATTCTTCAGAGGCTACAAGACATAGACAGGGTTGCTGAACAAGGAAGGGCTTTGAATAGCTGAGCCATCTCTCTAGCTGAGGAAACCATTTTTATCCAAGAGTTATGAAGACTGCCAGTAAGGAAGAAGGAAAAGGGGGCAGGTCACCCTAGACCCTGTGAGATATTGAACTCTGATAGGAAAAATTATTACCCAAGTTTACTAGCCACTAGGCTCAGCTTTGAAGCCATGCCCCTCTGTCCCTGTCATATGGCTCTTCACTGGGGGAACAATCTGCCATGGTTCCTCCACGGTCAGCTTTCACTGTTGGACAAGCTCATTTGAGAGGACCTTCTTTGCTCGCTGGGCGACATGCTTCAGAATGTCGATACAGGTTTTTAATGGGCCTTGGCCCATTGAACAATTCATGTGAAGGTTGGTGAGTAGCCCCCACCTCAGTCCTTTCTTCACAGTCCCCTGATTGTACAGTTTCTTGGTAGCATTCTTTCCAAAGAGGTGGGAGGGCTGAGGTCACAGCTCTGCTCTCTCCTGGCAGACATGCTTTAATTAGGTTGCTAAATTAGCAAAGGCACTGGCAGCTCTTCTGTTTGCACAGACCCCAGGGCTGAGGCTGTCTTTGAACTTGTCATCTGTGATCTCATTGGTTTGCTTTCTTTCAAAGAAGCAGTGCTGGCCAGGTAAAGATTTTCCTGGCATAATTTTAGCTACCTATGAGTGTTTGCTATCCCGAACAGGGTACTGTTGTGTTGTTATGTGTATATACATGTGTCTATGTATAAGAACATGTGCATTGTATGTGTGTGTTTGTGTATGTATGTATGTATGTATGTATGTATGTATGTACAGATATGTGTGTGCATATCTGTAAGTGTGTATGTGTGAGTACATGTTTGTGTATATATATGTACATATTGGGTGTATTTGTGTGCATGTGTATATATGTATGCATGCATATGTGTGTACATGTATGTGTATGAGTTTGTGTGTGTATATATATACATATATGAGTATGTATGTGGTGTGTGCATGTGTATACAAGAGTATATGTATATATGTATATCTGTATGTACATTTGTATGCTTCTGTGTGTACATGTGTATACATATATGTGTGCATGTGTATCTGTGCATATGGGCACATACCTGTGTGTATGTGTGGCTGTGTGTGTATGTTTGTGTTTGTATGTGCATGTGCTTATATTTGTGTGTGTATATGTATATCTATTGTATGTGTGTGAATGTGTGTGTGAGTGTGTACATGTCTTTGTGTGTTTATTGAGCCCTTGTCTCCARGTATCTTGCAGATTAAGATAACCTCTTAATCTGGATTATCTCATTTCATCACAGGGCTTCAGCGAGGAGGGCTTTGTTTCCTAACCCCATTTAATAAGTGAGGAAGCTGAGGCTCTGTTGCCTAACCCCATTTAATAAATGAGGAAGCTGAGGCTCTGAGATAAAATAACTTTCCCAAACTGGGGGTGGGGTGGGAGTGGGCAGGATTGTCATGGAGTCAGCATCTAAATCTGATTCTCACCTCCACCCTGGCACAGTTACTGTTTAAAGAGCCACCAGCAGCTCACTAGCATTACTTAGGGACTTGCTGTGGATTTTCAGGCCCACTGAATCAAAATCTGCATCTTGCCAGGATGCTTCCATTCCAGTGCTACATCACAGGACATGCCCCTATTCAGTGACATCACTGATTCATGTTCTGTTCTGATTACAAATTACCGTTCGCTCTGGCCTTCATCTGAGACAGCTGAGGTACAGAGTGCTCAGCAGCTAGTCTGGCACAGAGCTGAGATTTCATTTCATGTCAGACTTAGTTCAGAAAGCCATGACAATCTCTATGCTCAAATTGAGATATTAACATTTGCCTCTTCCTGTTGTGGACCCAGAAGTACCTTAGATTTCAGCTGAACCGAAGGTGCCAGAATCTGACTTTCTGTTTGCTTTGTGATACTTTTACAGATGTTCAGCACATTAAGAGGAGAGACATTGTGTTGAAGAGAGAATTGGGTGAGGGAGCCTTTGGAAAGGTCTTCCTGGCTGAGTGCTACAATCTAAGCCCCACCAAAGACAAGATGCTTGTGGCAGTGAAGGTAAGTCCTGGGGCACATGGGCAACCARGACCAGGATGGGGTTGGTGGTTGTCCAGTGAGGTGGAGGGCCATTAAGATGGTGGTATTAAACTGGTATCCATCTCCATCAAGGAGCCTTTGTCGAAGTCAGTGCAGCTACCAATAGTCTGAACATGACTTTGGTTTAGAAATCAATAACTGCAGTATGTAATGGGGGTATGTCTGGTGACAAATTCTGCTTGTGAAAGGGGAGCTTTAGATTATTTTCTTCAATAACTTGTGGATGTACTGTCAGCCTAAACAGACATTTGGCCATATCTCAGGAGCAGAGCTGGATAAAGGGAGTCATCTGATGAGTCAGGGAGGGCCCATTTGAAAGTAACTAGATATCATAGGGAACAGAGGGAGATAGGGCTGGGGTGGACACACAATTCACACCTGGAACTGGTGAGTGAGGTTGGGATAAATTCTAAATATCTTCTAGGATCTGAGGTCAGATCCCAATAGTACATGCAAGGAGTAACTGCATTGCAGGAGGCCTTTTATCCACAGGACTGTGAACTAGTAAGGCTCCAGGCAGGTTTGCAGCTGGGAAAGTATGGAAGAAGCTTGGTTTCCATCAGGCGACTCCCCTACCTGGCTCTAGCAGAAAGTCTTCTCTCTGCACATCAGTGCTCAAGAAGACTTGGTATTATTAACAGAATAGGTATTATGTGGACTCATTGAAGTCTGGAACCAAACTGTAGGGTCAGGAGAATGGAGTGCCCTTCTTTCTTCCACCAGAATATTCTGAGGCCTTTGTGGAGTTTGCATGATGTTCTCAAAAGTCAAACAACCTTGGAGGTGGGGGGATGGAAGACATGACTACTGAGGAGGACACTCATTGGGACCTCAGAATCTTTAGTACTGAATGGCTCAATGGAAACTCTATCATCAGTTCATGTATCTTTGACTTTTGGGTCTCTGTATCTGTGGTCATGGGTTATCTATCTGTAGGTTGCCTCTGCCCACAGAGGGTGAACCATTTGGGCAGAGGCAGAGAGTGTAGTTCAGGGTACCACCTGGCATGGCATCATAGTGACAGCTTGGATACAAATCTTATGTCCTCCACTGATCAACTACATGACCTTGAGCAGAACTTAAGTTGAGCCTGAGTGTTCCACTCTAGACTATCAGAGTGATGATATCTTCTCAAAAATGCTGATGACTAGGGAAATGTTCAATAAAAAAGTAGTGGTTTTTAATTTCTGCATTTGTTCCTGATGTTGACAACACTGATACATTTAGACACACCACATATGACCCACTGAGCTTTTATTAGCTATATATAAAGGTTACCCCTTTTCCCTCCAAAGCACCAGAGACTAAATCTAAATACTTAAGTGTTGAAGTGTAGGTGCTGCTGCATCTCTCAGCCCTGGGCATGCAGTGGGAAAGATGCACAAACATCACATGGACCAGGCATGAGCAACTGATTTCCAAGATAGATATTTACAAAAAGAAGCATGCATAGGTAGACAATCTCTGTTTTGAAMATCAGTACCTAGAATATCGCTCCACAAAAGGCTAATGACTAGTTATTGTACATTCTTGGAATGAACTTGAGTGTCTTGACAAGGCTGGTGGAAAAGTTTCTAATTTTATCTTTAACCTTAATGTCTGCTCTGCTTTATTATATTTAATGAGAAGGATAGCGCTTGTCTACTGGCTGTCCCAGTGTCTGTCTGGGAAGTGGCAAAGGAACCAGTTTGGGAATTGTTTTAAGCAGGAGCTAAAACAATGACTAAGAACCATGGGTCTCAGTCAGGTCTGTGGAGAGTCTGGCATAGAATGTGTGATAGAGAAAAAAAATGTGTTTCTTATTGCACCCTTTCCAAAGAGTCTCCTTTTCCCCAAGGGCCTGGGAAACTCACAAGATGAGTGCTCTGGAATTTGTCACTATTTGTCAAGCAATGAAGCTGCCTAGCCCAGCCTGCAGAATCCCATCTTCTCCAAGACCACCCAGGAATGGGAGTTCCTTGCTCTCTGTCCTTCCTAGTTTCTCATCCCTTTTCAAGCTTTTCTCTTCACTCTGCTCTCATGTTGATGCAAGTTAGTTCTATATTTTTGGAGGTCATTGGCAAGCATAGCCCAAGACTAGGTTTCCACAAAACTGGGTGTGAGTTTTCAATCTATTGGTATTTTTGGTCCAGCAGTTAATATGATAGGAACAAAGGTGTGGCAGGCATGGCCTATTTTTCTAAGGTATTTATAGCCTGCGGACAAATGGAAGACAGGACAAGACAAAGCATAATTTGTGTATAAGCAAGACATTAAATTCCAGATGCTCCTGGGCATGCAGTGAAACATTTTCCCAATACCCATCATAAATTACAAATGTATTAAGACAGAACCAGTTGTTGGTGGCACAGGACTATAATCCCAGTACTCAAGAGACTGAATCAGGAAGATCATGAGTTTGATGCTAGTCTGGGATACATAGTGAGATTCTGGTTGGAAACACACACACACACACACACACACACACACACACGTAGAGAAAGAGATAAATTCATAGACATATACATAGATATAGATACATAGATACATTATACATAGATATAGATAGATGTATAGATAGATCAATAGATAGATAGACAGACAGACAGACAGATAGGAAGGTAGATAGATAGATAAATAGTTTATCGTATCCCAGCTATGTAGTATGCTTTAGAGCAATGACTCTATCCATGTTTATCTCATTGCTGACAGAGAGCTATGGCTTACTGCTGCCACCTTCTATCTTAAGAGAGAATTGAATCACATTGACCTAGGGAAAGGTCAAAATTCTAAAGTCTAAGTTTGATTTCTACTAAATGTGTTTTCTTTCAACCATCAGATGCCAGGGATTCTATGTAATCATCTCATAGTTTCAAATTGGTGACATCACTTTATATAGTCATTTAACCACCAGTCCATGTACACAGCATTGGCACTCAAGCAATCCTCTTGCTTGGAAGGTGGGAGACACTTTCTTATTATGCATACATAATCTGCTCCCTTCTATTTGCCCTCTCTCTGTCATTCTGTGTTCAGTCCAGAGTGATCCTCAAGGCTCTCCCAGTACACAAGACATCCTTGTGCTTTAATTTGTTTGAATTTTGCTGTCTTTGGAATTTTTGTTTTCAGTTTTGGTGACCATGTGGTTTATTTACAAGACACCAAATTGGTTTCTCATTTTTTTTTAGTTTTCTGCCTTATTTATCTTTTTTTATTGTCTATGTTGTTGGTTTTTCTTTTCTTTTCTTCTCTTTTGAGATGGGATTCTACTACATAGCCCTGSCTGACCTGGAATTTTCTATGTAGCTCTGTCTGATCTCAGACTTATGGTGATTCTCCTATCTCTGCTTTCTTAGCGCTACGTGTTACCTTGACTGGCATAAATCTATATTGATCATAAATTTTATTTGTGTGCATGTGTTTATGCACAGCACTTTTGTGTGAAGGTCAGAGTACGACTTTCAAGAGTTGATTATCTTCTTCTACCCCGTGAGTCCAAGGGATTCGACTCATATCTTCAGGCTTGATGACAAGTGCCTTTTTCCTCTGAGCCATCTTTCTGGCTTATGCACTGTTTTTGTAAGAAGCAATTATTTCTTCATTTCTCTTGGATAATGTCCTTACTTCAAAATAAATATGGGCCTGGTCTGCAGGAATTCATATTCTTGTTTTGACAGTTCTCACAACTTGGATTTTGCATGATATTTCTTTTAATACATCTGAGCCTCAGCATTTGGATTTCTCTGGGATTGGAGGGTTGTTTTGATCTGTGTGGAATGCTTATGACTTCCAGTTATAGAGATTTAAATTGGAGCAAGAACTGAAAGCATTTGTGCAACAATCTGAGGACAGAATCTCAGGGTTTGGGGGTGGTTTATATATTTGTATTTATCACTTACAAAGTTTAATACAGGATCTCTCAACTACAGCACTTTTAGCAGAGTGGGAAAATTTGCTGTTGGTAAGCTGTTGATTTCCTTACATAGTGTTTAGCAGCCTTTTGTGGTCTCTGACCATTAGATGCCAACTCCCATTCTAACAGCAAAAGTGCCCCTGACATCATCCAGTGCTCCTAGTAGAGCCCAGAAAGCACAGTCAGCATTAGTCAGCACACTTTCAGTAGTGAACTCAAGGAATTATAGGCTACTGAGGAGAGCTGAGAGTAGGAGAGGTGGTCTTTCTCAGATAAAAACACATCATTTATCATTCTAATGGTCAGCCCTGAAAACATACAAACAAGTAACATTATTTGAACTCAGCAAGTTGYATTTGTAAATATGTGTATGTATGTACATTTATACATACATAGATTCATCTATACATGCATACACACATATGTACATGCATACATATGTGCATATATACATACATGCATGCATACATATGTACATACATGTTGTACATGAAATTACAGTTGATGAAAAGAAAGGTCATGAATTTGAAAGAGAGTGGAGAGGGAGCAAAGGAAAGGGAGAAAGGCCGTAATTAAAATACAATCTCAAATATAAATTAAAGAAGAGAAGAAAAATGAAACAAAAACTCACCAAAAGTAGTGATCTTAAAATCTATACTAGTGTTTATAAAATACTCCACTAATATTTGGCTGTTTTGCTTAGAATTGACTTGCACTTTATTTGAGGAAGTATATGCAATATTCTTGACATTATTAAGTAGTCACAGGCCATGTGGTAAATTCTTGGTAGAGCTAGATCCGACCTCCTGGGCTCTCTGATGCTGTTCCTTCCATACTTGGAAAAGAGACTTCTTTAATATCTGCCTTTTACTGTTTTCTCATTTTTTTCAAATGACTTTTCTTCCACTTTTAGTTTGTAGTCATTGTTGTTTAGAATGTCTTCACAAAGTATTCATCCTGGGGTCTAAGGAAACTGCCTGATTCCCACTCATATTTAATTGTGATTTTTAAATAATGTTTCATTATGCCAAGCGATGACATGATCAGGCTTAACTCTCAGAAGTATCTTTGTAGGTGACCAGCACTGAGGGTTCAGGGTCCCCTGACACCAGTCAATATGCTCATCAGAGTTAATGGCCAGTAGCAGCTTAGCTGCCTAGTTATATCTCTACAGCTCTGTTGATGGTCTTTATGACCATTTGATCTTCATCAAATGAAAAGGCCCAAGGATACAGAAGGGCCAGTGAGATGGAAACATAATAAATGGGATGGAGCATGGAGCTGGGGAGAGGAAGTAGAAGGAGATGGGCAGAACTGACATCCTGCATCCCTGACTACTAAGAAGTTGGGATTTCATGCTGAAGATAATGGGAAGCCAATGGCATGCCAGAGAGGGGCATCTGTTCATGTGGTGACGACCTATCTTTCTCCCATGTAAATAAATCTGTGACTCTCACAGAGGAGAAATGACAGCAGGTACTGAGGGGGTAAAACAAAGTTGATCTTCACAATTATAACAGATCAGTTGTAAGTAAGTGCATGTGAGTGTGTGTAAATATATATATATATATATATATATATATATATATATATATATATATGCACCCAGGGGTGTGCATATTCCTGTGTGCATGATAAAATGAGTTATAATGTATTAATGAAATCCCTTGAAGTATCTTTCCCTGACTAGAGAAAAGGCAAATGGGAGTCAGCAGTTGGCCTAAATGAAGATATTAAATGCCTGRAAAGGGGTTGGGGTAAGCATGTTTGTTTCTGACTCATCCTATTTTGGTGAACATCCCAGCTGAACTCCATCTCAAGGACTGAAGCTCTCATAGGAGCTGGCTCATGTGGAGAACAAGACCAGAAGGGAAATGTCCTCTACATTTTGAAGAGAAAAGAAGATAAGGAATTAGCTTCTAGTTCTCTTTGCTTGTGTTTACTATTCAAAGTGGCCTGGCCAGGAACATCCCCAAGTTTAGGCAAGACCCTCTTTCCTGTGCCAACAGTTGGTGGGTATGATAAACATCAGCTCCATCCCATGCCACTTCATGGTGACCCACTTTGCAGTTGCCCAGCAACCAAGGAAGTTTTGGATATAGAATCCTATGAGCAGGGCCAGAGAACTTTTGGCCCAGTTTCCCTCCCCATTATTCTACTGTCATCTCTGTCCCAATTGCATTAATCCCTGGGGACTGTGGCCACTGACAGCTCTGGCCCCGAGTTGCTACACCCCTCACTTTGACAGTTACATAGGAACTTCAGGTTGAACCCACCAGCTGGAAAATCCAGTATGAAGGAAGAGGAAAAGGGTGTGGAAGCCTTGGAGACAGATGCTGTATTGTACCCCATCTCTCAAGAGGAACTCTGTCTGCCTTGCAGTTCAGGGTGCCAGTCTGAGGGGCAGACACTGGCTGTGACTGCTCAAGGGCTGAGAGCAGAAATATCCCATGGCTGCCACTGATGTCGGGGCTGTGGGAGAGAATGATTTAAAGAGATGGAGAGAGGCCATTTGGCTGCCCCCAAATCTGATCTACTTTTCTCTCTTATAAATCCAACACTCACATAAATCTTCATACTCTCCCATCCCACCCATGCTGGGTTCCTCTGCTTTTTCCCCTTCTATTCCTCATGAAAATAAATGATTCACACTCAGTCACCATATGCCCATGTTTTATCCCATGTAGCTCAGGACTGTGGCAGGGAGGTGGGTCACCTAGAAAGGTTGGTTTTTTTCCCCCCATAATACTTTGGCTAACAAGCATTTGTTCAGGTAGCTGGTAGGCATTGCAGATTTTCTTTTATTCTTAGGTATCTTCCCAGAGCTGAAGTGATCATCACATTGGATATGTCTTGGGAATTGGGACTGTAGTTCAGTTGGCAGGCTTCTTACCTACCATGCACAAATCCATGGGTTCAATCCTCAGCAATGCATAAAACCAATCATAGCGGAACACGGTTGTAAATCTTAGGGCTTTGGAGGTGGAAGCAGGAATTCAGGGTCATTCTCAGCTATAGAATAAAACTGTGTCAAAAAAGAGAAATGGGTCTGGTAAAAATCACCACTAGGCTGGGAAAATGAATCTCACTTTATTACCACCTTTGGTCTTTCTGCCTGGAAATCTTTACTTGGGGGTAGCTGTTCTGATGTCAGCCCATACTCTCTTTCCAAGCTCAGTTTGTTACATGTGTATATCCCTTCATTCTTCTGCCTGCTTTTCTCCCGGGTACGTGTCTATTAACAAGTTCCTTCAACAAATTAATTCAAGTAGATCATCTTTGGTGAAAAGTATTCTGGAATCTGAATCCAATACATACTTTGTTGTCCAATCTTTGGCAAGATGAATGTGTGTTGTAGGCCTCAATTTTCACATCTATAAAATGTGCAGGTTGTACTAAGTAACTTTCAGTATTTTTTTTTTGGTAGTAGGCCATTTAATTGAGAACTTCTTATGGTGAAATCTTTTAAATTTCCCCAAAAAGGGAAGGGGATGCAGGTTGAAGTTGGGGTGGGGCTTCAGGACAGGATGTCACACTTGCTTTGATGGCCCTGGAGACTATTGCTACTGAAGTCTGGGGTACTGTGAAATTCAGTAAAGGATTGCTCATGTCTGCTATTCTTCTTATCATTTACAATGTGTGAACATGGGCTGTCTCTCAAACAGGCTTGRCCTCAGGYTCCCCAGCTACAGAAATGTGCAATGGGGAACTGAAGGGGTGGATAGCTTTTTCATGCTAAGCATCCATCAGCCCTGATGTGAAGTAGTTACTGAGAAGTTGGAAAGGTTCACTTAGTCCATCCTTTGCAGGTTCATTCACTGCAGTTTGGGAATCCAAAACAAGTGGCAGGTTTCAAYCAGTGGAGCTACAGCAGATGGAGGAAGATCTCTGGCTGGGGAGGACTTGCAGCACTTGCATGGCAGGTCATTTTGTCTGAATCACCAGAAAATGCCATATATCTAGCAGAGAGAGAGCAAGAGCATGCAAGCCAGTATCTAGTTACTTTAGAGTCTCAATGACCTGAAACCAGGGGCTGCTTTTAGCCTTACTTCTTGATTACTCAGTGGTCATTATGTGCTGAATTAGCTTTATGACCCTAAGGCAATTATGAGGAGTTGGGAAATGTGTGGGCGCCCCTGCCTAGGCTTCTTCTGTGGCAAAGAGCTCTTCTCTGAACAGACTATCCTTCAACATGGACAACATTGCCTGTCCTCAGGATGGCAGTTCCATTTTGGTATAGCTGTGATAAACACTGTGACTAAATGCAATGTGTGGGGAAAGGCTTTAATTCATCTTATTGATTACGGTCCATCATAGAAGCCAGGGCAAGAACTCAAGGCAAGAGCAGAGCCCATGGAGGATGCTGCTCACCAGCTTGCTCCTAAGTTCTCACAAG
>BDUI01000815.1:183009-211398 GCA_002335545.1 Apodemus speciosus
AGAAGCATTACATGGCAATGTGTATATAATGCCTGCAGGCATTTTTGCATGTAGCTAGGTACTGAACCAATAGTTGCTATTATAAAAAGTGACTATGCTTATTATTACTTTATACAAGCTATGAATCATGGTAGCTTGCACTCTAGATGATACCCCATCTCAGTGTGCATAATCTCTCTCACCTTGTGCTTCTTTCCTCTGCCCTAATTTGCACAGCATATTCTCTAGGGTACAGCTGATTCTCCCAACCCAACTGCAACAGAAGAACTCAACAAAGTCCCCATGAATCTCTTAGTATCAAGGAAAGATGAAGAAGACAAAGCAGAAGGGAGAGGAGCAGTGAGAGGCAAGAGTAAAGACTAGGGCAGGAGAAATACCAAGGAATAAGAAAACACAAACCGAAAGCGAGAGTAACATTTCTTACTCTTGTGACCAACTACTTGACAAGAGGCCACTTAGGGGCAGGAGGATTAATTTTGACTCACAGTTCAAAGGGATGCAGTTCATCATAGCAGCAAACATGGTGCTGGCATATAAGGTCAAATCATATTGGCACTCAGGAGTAGAGAGTGGGGYAGAAAGAATTTGGGTTATAAAGTATACAATACCCCCACATTACTACTTCCTCTAGCAAGGATTCCCTTCTCAGGGGTTTCTAACCTCTTTAAAAAACCTCTATTAGTAGAGCCCAAATAGCCAGACATGAGTCTATGGAAGAATTTTATGTATGATACATAACCAATTACAGATAGCAAGAAGTTGTGTCTGCACCGAAWCACTCACCCCTTGATTTTCTGTGGCAGGAATGTAGGAAGAACTTAGTGATCCTTCTGTATCTGGACTCACTTCTCGAAGACAGCATGGGGAGTCTACTCAAATTAAGGTCAACAGTCTCTTCAGGCATTTCATGTCAACTTGCTACCCAGATTCTCAGGGGGTACCCAGATTCTCACCCATCTTCCTAGGCTCTGTTAATCGAGGCTAGGCTTTTCCAAAACTCCATGCCAAAAGTCTGGTTCACAGCAACTCTTGCTAGGAGCTGACTTAACAGGCTGCTCTCCCAAATGCCCACTTAACCCCCAGGGTCAATTCTGCCTATTAGCGTGTCTCCTGGTTGGTGGTGTTTTGAGACCTGCAGAAGTGTGTCTTGGTATACTGGAGTGGGAACTGGCTTCCTGACTCTTCCCTGGCTAGCTGATGCAGCTGCTTTCCTAAGAAGGGGGAGAGGGGAAGCCCACCAAAGATAATAAACAGAGTGTGTTCCTATTTAATGGTGCCTATCAGTGGAAATTGGAGAAGCAGTAAAGCAGGCTGGGGCCTCCCTGTACTCCAGGGCTCGTTGGTCCTCCACTTCATAAATAAGGGCCCTGGGTGTGGTTATGGCTCATTGGGCTTTCTGCAGGAAAGAGTGAACACTAAAAGTGACCGATCTGACAGGGCAGAGTGTTATCATAACACAGCCAGGCTTGAGTTTAGCATGGAGAGAGCGTTGGACTCTCAAGACCTCTGCTTTAGAGTCTCTGATAGAGCTTTTCTTTATCCTGCCTTGCTTTTGCTGTTGTGGAGTTAGGGGTGTGGAACTAGCCTTATGCCACATACAGCTGGGGGCTGCAGACAGCTTGTCAGCAGCATCAGCACTGGGAGCTTGTCATGCAGACGAATGAACACTGATTGGCCAATCAGAGCTTCAAGGGGTGGGGCCTTAAGAGCTATTTAAAATCCTTCTAGATGCCCCCTTTGGCAGCTCTCCTTTATAATCATAGATAATAATTTGCAGTACGTCTCCTGACTACCATATAGCTATTCTGAGATATCTAGGACTTTGGTTGAGTTTTCTGATCATTTTGTGCCTCAATTTAAAAAAGAAACAAAAACAAAACAGTCAGGGTTGGAAGATTAAACGAATATCTTTAAAACTATCAGAATAGTGCTTGGCATATGGTAAGGACTAGTGGTTACTTTATAAATTATTCTGTAATAAGCACCTAGCACCTAGGAAGACCCTGGGAAGTGGTTAGATAGTGAAAGAGAAAGTTTGTCCTCTACCATTCGAGTACATCTGTGTCATCTTAGTGGGGAATTTGTAGTTTTACCCATAGCCAAACTCAAAATAATTTGGGTAGATAGAAATAGGGACAGACAGCCTAGAAAGGGATTTCTTTCATTTCTGAAGGATGTTCCAGAGCCCTGAAAACCTCAAGGTCTTTACCTTTGACATGCTAAGTTCTCTCTGTTCCTRCCACTTTTTCCTCCTTACAGGGCCCATGGGCCAGATGCGATGATCCTCGTGGATGGACAGCCACGTCAGGCCAAGGGGGAGCTAGGACTCTCTCAGATGCTCCACATCGCCAGTCAGATAGCCTCAGGCATGGTGTACCTGGCCTCCCAGCACTTTGTGCATCGGGACCTGGCCACCAGGAACTGCCTGGTTGGAGCCAACCTACTAGTGAAGATTGGAGATTTTGGCATGTCCAGGGACGTCTACAGTACTGATTACTACAGGGTAAGGGGACTTTCCCAGCTGCCGGACTCAGTTCCTGAGCCAGTGCCTTGCTTACTTGTTTGTCATTGTCCATTTACGCTGTCACTATGGTGCAGATGTATGCACACGCATGCTCACCAATGCACTCAACAGCTCTCTTCCAGCCACTCCTGCATCTTTGGCATATCAGCTTATTATCATGGTAGGCCATTCTTCCTTCCTCTTTGACATTAGCCTGAACTCTTTCTATACATCTCAATAACCTGCACATTATGTTTCTACTGCTTCACAGTTTATTCTTTATGCAAATAGAGTTGAATATATATATATATATATATATATATATATATATATATATATATATATATATATATATGTACATATATGTTCAAATGCACACCCAAACAGTCTAACCTGGTGCTATATCAATAGTCCAACCTGATCTAGCCTCATTCACAACATGTTCTATTCTCTGGAATTTCCTCATGATCATATGAGGGTAATCTTGTTTCAAAAGGTAGATCTATGGAAAGTGGAAACCAAAGTAAACTAGAAGTAACTAGTACATAATCCTACTGGCTTTGGAAAAATGAGAAAATGAGGCATTTTGTCCATTTCTGGCTTTGGAGAAAGGATGGTCTTAGGCTGATCGTGAGGAAGTTTTATTTGCATACAGCTATCTACCTCCTACTTCAAGATCTTATTTTGCTTCCAGAATCATGGCTTACTCTCACTTTGGGGGAATCTCCTCAGTGGGGAACAATGAGTTTTCCCATTTTATTATGGCCAATCTAACGGTAAATGGCCACAAATGTCACTTTTTCCAGAAAGAGAAGCATGGGTATAATTTGATGCCCACAGACCAACAGATGGGTCATGTCACTGGGACATACCTTTTTCTGCAATAAGGAAGATTTATGTTGCTCATACTGGGACTCACTTGTAATCTCAAGTGTTGGAAAGTTGAAGCAGGTGGATCTAGAGGTTAAGGGCAGTCTCCACAGACAGAACTTTCTACGAAGAAAAATAAGAAGGAAAAAATTAAAAAATGCAAGACTTACTACTTTGGGTGCTTTGACTAAGGGAAAGATTTAGATTTGTGATGTAGGAGACAGAAGGACAATACTGTGGAGCAGAGTGTGTATTCACCTGTGACATGTAAACAAAATACCATAGACCATSGAGGATGTGATAATACAAAAATATTTCTCAACTTTCTCAGGCAGCTTCCATGTCTGGTGAAGGTGCGCTCCATGGTTCATAAATGGCCTTCTTGTTGTCTCTTCCTTGGAAGAAGAGGCAAAGAGTCTTCAAAGGTCCCTTTTTTGAGGTCACTAATTCTAATGAAGGCCATTGATTTAACTACCTCTAACCAATGTATACTTCTAGACCTGCTCCTATGCTGTTACCTGCCATTCTCCTGCTATGAACCACCTGTTTCTTTTAGTTTGGGGACTAAGGAAGCATAAATATTCAGTTCATAGCAGGAGAATGGTAGCCAGTTTACTGGTCCAGGTAGGAAAGAAATGATCACATTGTGAACTATTATGATTCTGTTGGCCTGAGCTTGGTAATCCAGGAAGGTGGAATTTGGGGCTGACAAGTACACACTTGTTTGATTTATTTGAATGTTCCTGGTGACTTTGTGATACATGATTGATCACTGAGATATGACACTGATCACTGAAGGAACTGCACATTAGTAACCATGCAGAGGAAGGTTTTAGAAAAGCCTTTTATGGCTGCAGAGTGTCTTGTTCATGGTTCAACCAAAGGATGGCAAATGGCATGCTATTGTGAGYATCCAGGAGGCAAAATAAGTCAAACTTGGAGAAAACATAGTGTCCCCAGAAAAGTAGCCAGCCTTATCTATTCACCTTACCTAGTGTTTCCGGAAAAAGGAATGGGAACATGGCGTAGCAAACCTACAGGCTGCTGGTCAGAGAATACCTGTTAGGATATACTGAAGCATAGTATTTAATATCTAGATCATTTTCCTCATCCACTCATATCCAAAGCCTGGATATGGTTATTCAGCAGGTTTATGGGTCATAGAGCCTAGCTGAAGTCTGCACCATTTAATTGCCTTCCACTCTGGTATTATGGAGTTTTCTTTCTTGACTGGCTAAACTCAAAGCTATTGTTGGGATGAAAGTAAGGGACACTTWCTGCTTTTTGTTTGTTTGTGTTTCTTTTTCTGAGCAGGGAAGGTATTTAATTATACTTCATTGGTCTCTTTTGACTCTACCAGGTCTTAGGAAACCATAACAGACTAGAACATACAGATGGAGATTTGAAATTGGCTTTTTGGGTTATACTTAATATTTCTTCTTTGGTTTAAAGGTAAAGATAGATAAATAAATAGATGATAGATAGATAGATAGATAGATAGATAGATAGATAGATAGATAGATAGATAGATAATGAAAAAGAGAACAAAGAGAGAACACTCCAAAGAAAACACTCCAAAACTTTACTACTGCTCTAGCAGCCATTAACTCTTACCTCTAGGAAAGCATCAATAAATTCATTTCATTTCTTTGGGTATCAGGACAGATTTGAGGAACTGAGGTCAGTGAGAACTGTCCACAGTCCAGGGATCTTGAATTCCCTCTAAGCTCTAAGTCAGGCTGTTAGTTGAAGCTAAATGGCTTGAAAATATATATCTTTTGTTCCAAAGAAGTACAAAATAAGGAAGGATAGCTGTTTCAGTGAAATTCAGCTCTTCTGGTAGGTATATCTAGAGTGCCCACACTGAAAGAACAGATTGTAAAATCCCTTTATACTAGTTTACCCCCATGCCTTGATACCTCCCCCACCATAACACACACACACACACACACACACACACACACACACACACACACACACAACACACACACACTCCAAATCTTTTGAAAAATGAAAGACAGGAATACATATGCTTGACAAGGTCTCAAAAATATCCCTAAAGTCTTATTCTCTTTGGAAGACATTGTTGTTACTAAAGAATTCTTTGTCCACTATGTTCACTCCCCAATGTTTGGCCATTATCAACATCATATGCTCAATGCTTCAGTTCAATTTTCTTATTTTGAAAATTAGGACAGAAATATTTACTCAGCAGAGGTATGTTTATGTGAAGCAAGTAACTTAGCTTGTGTTAAGCGCCAGTAATGCAATACTTGCTAGACAAACTATTGCTTTTACTGTATCCTCAGCACTCCTTACACCCAAAGCAAGAATGTTCTGGAGATAGTCTCATTTCCAGATGTGATTTTTGGATCAGGAAGGGGAACTCTTGACCACTGGAAAATAAACTAGGCTCATATAGCTGCCCCGAAGGAGGAGGGTTAAGATGATCACCTCAAGAAAAATTCCTTCCCAAGGTTTCAACTTTCATAGAAACAGTGGGTCATCAGCATTGCCCTTCTGTCTGGCCAGTGTTTTTATGCTCTTGCTTCCAAAGCATTGAGCTGTGCCTATATTCAAGAGATTTGTATAATATGTTCTTGTTCAGTATATACTGGCGAAGGCTCCAAGGAATGTGTGATTTGTCAGAGAGCAAAACACCATGAAGGATGCTCTCTGTATCCTGGGTCAAATTTGTATTGCTTTACTATTCTTGATTACTAGGACCAAGAACTTKCTGACTACTCAACCTGCTGACTAATGTTGATAAACACAGATAATTTAGGTGTTTTTGCACATGTGCACGCTCATATGCATTCAAAGGTGTACCTGTGCTAATGCCTGGGCTTGCTTGCTCTGTGAAGAGTCTAGAATGCACACAGGAGGTCAGGAGGAGAGGTAAAGATAAAATCTACTTTGTATTTTTTCCCTTTTCATTTTTAATTTCTTAAAACAAAGAGGTGCCATCTGGCTCATACATAAGTGGTATGCAAATGATTTACAGAGGTGAATTGCCAAATTTTCTGTTACATATTTATATTGAAAAAACAAACATGCCCACACCTAAGCAGTGGAGCAATTTCTTCTCTGCTTACAATGGGCTGGATGGTAGCCACCTTCTCCTCCTATGCCTCAATGATGCTTCCAAGAGCACCTGTAAATGGGCTTTGACAAAGGTGGATTTTAGATGCCATGATTACTTTCTTAGACCTTCAGAGAACTCAGAGTTTTGTGATYAGATCTATAGTTAAACTTTCAGACATCCCGAAGAGGATCAGGTTGAGATGCCAGAGCAGACATGTTTTCAGATGTGTTCATTGGAGAAGTGGGTATCTTATTGAGATTTGGAAAGGACAGGACTGGAGGGGATAGATACTGTGACCCACAAAACCCAAAGTGAATTGACTCTGCTGTCCCCTGTCCCTCATGCCTGACACTTGGCAGAATTAACAGAATTATTAAAGTAGGAAAATAGTGTGTGTGTGTGTGTGTNTGTGTGTGTGTGTGTGTGTGTGTGTGTGTGTGTGTGTGTGTGTGTGTGTGTGTGTGTGTGTGTTTCAGATTAAGCAGGAAATGGATCAGACCAGTACAGGAGCCCACAGACAATCAAATACCCACCACTGAGAAGCGATCCTTTGGCCGTTGTGACTAAGCCTTTTTTAAACAAGTGGATGTATTACCTGGGAAGAATGTTCTGCAGAAGCGGGCATGTAGTGATTTGGATTGCCTGAGTCTGGAATGTATACTTTAGGTTAGAAGTGGGGTTCTAACCCTAATGTAGGTCTGATGGCTGGCAATGGATCACTGGGTTGCAAGATGAAAATTCTTGGACTGAGTTCTTAGAAACTYTTGACAAGGCTAAGAGAAGCAATCCATAGGACTTGGGAATAATTTAGGATAAGATCATCTGGTGGTAGAATAGTTAGTCATTCTATGGTGTCACAATATCCCTCACAATGATGAAAATGATGGACTCTTTGATTTGAATATATAATGCATATGTATATATAATCTATACCTATATCTATTTATTTATATATCTTTGCCTTAGATTCCTAAGCACTTGAGCCTTTTATAGCCAACTGGAATAGAAGAGGGACATAGAATAATGTTAATTAGGATAGACTTGACATGGGACCATCATTTCCCTTCTTCATAGAACTATTTATACATTTATCCATTAACAAGGGAAGCTGAGAAATGGAGTATAACAGTGCTTCACATGGAAAAGAAGATTCTAGTGAGTAACTGGCCATCTCAAGAGGGAAGAAAAGCCAGTATCTCTTCTAACATTCTATTCCAACAGCACGTTCACACAACAAAAGAGAAAACAAGATATTCTTACTTCTATTGCTCCTTTACATTGAATGCCAACTTCTGGTGCTCTGTGGAATTTCTAAGTGACAGTGGACTTGGTCCACTGCCACAGAGGTGCTTCACTTCACTATCCTGGAGAGCAAAAGGGTAAACTCACAATTAACCACATCCTATGGAACAGAAGGGAAAAGGAAGAATGTTTGACATYAATAGGACTCTCAGTTTATAAAAGTACATTTAGGGCTAGAGATAAGCCCTCAGCAGTCTCAGCAGTTAAGAGCACTGGGTTCTTTGCCAAAGGACTCAGGTTCAATTTCCAGCACCCACATGGCTCCTCATGTGGTCTGTAACTTCTGTTTCCAGGGTCTGATGGCCTCCCCTGGCTTCTGCACATATACATGGTGCAGTGCATACAAGCAATGCACAGACACACATGCATGAAAAGAACTATATAAAATTAAAAATAACAACAATGTTGAAAAGAAAAGACATATAGGAGAGAAACAGGAAAGCGAGACTGGCTACAGAAGCTTGGCTTACAAATCCATGGCAATTAAAGATGACACCAGAGCATGCTTCAATTTTTAACTGATTTCCACATCCACACGTTCAAATCTGCCTAGTGTAGGGGTAGGTCCTTCACAAAACTCAGAGAGACTCACAGGTTGAGAAACTCCCTGGATTTGAGGGATTCTACAACATCCTGAAATTATGAGATTTATTCTTATGGGTTGTTTTTCATCCTTTCTGGGCTGAGAGCTTTTCAGAGAATCCTAAAGGAGTTGATGGCTCACACGACTACCCTGGTGAGTTTCCAGAGCAAAGCCAGGAGTCTAGGGCTACTCCAACTTGAAGGTTAGGGAGGGAAGCCATGTCATTATTGTAATTGGGACCTGGGGTTAAAACAGCGTCTGCTTGACCAGAATGTTCTTTCCAGTTTTATAAGCAGAAAGAATGGTGGCTGATTCTGCATCACCTGAGGTAAAAGCCCAAGCATTCTCTGTGTCTTGATTATGTGTTCCTTATTGTGAGTTGAAAAGAGGTCATTTGATGAGAGTCAAGTGGTTAACAGGGTGCTGAGGAGAGCTAGCAGTCTATAAAATGACTTGGCATTTGCTTTTACCTTTAAAATCTAGTGATGTCAATTAAAGTCAAGTGATTTTCATAATCACAGGTTGCCCTCATGTTCCTTGCTCAATGTTTGTATTTTGCGAGGCCCATCTAGCAACAGACACTCTTCCTTCTCTACTGCACAGATCATGTGTTCTGAAGAGGAGTGTGGATAAGTTCTAGTGTGTGCTTGGATAACAAGCTGTTGTTGATGGCGGTCTTACTCTGCAGCCACAATGGGCTTTCTCATATGGATTCTCAGATTAAGAATCTCAGCCCCACTCAGAAACCTGGGAAAATAAGGAAGACCTTGTCCATCAGAGGCAGAAATTGTGCTTTCTAGTTTACTTTCTGATGAGAGCTGGTCCCCATCATGAGGATCAGCTTCATGCCTGGTCTTGACCAATCATGCAAATTGTTCCTCTAGAGGTAGAAATAAGGTTGGGAGCTTCTAGGGTTCGACAATTACTCAATCCATGCCACTTTGGTGTCACCTAACAGAGTGAGGGAGTCATTCTTCCTTACCTGGTATGTCAAGCAGGAGTATGGACACCTGACTGCTAATCAATAGAAAAAGTATTGGCAGTTGTGAAAATAGGTCTTTGAGGGCTACTGGCTTCATTGGAAGGGTTTTGGCACTGTGGTTTTAGGTACTGAGTTCTTCTGAATAGACCCAGGAAAGCAAGGAAGGAAAGTGACACTGACTGTCAAAAGATGATCTCCTTGTGAGTCTTTCTAGTGACCAGACCCCATTGCTGAGCATCAGTGTTCATTGACTGCTTTTAATCCATTCTGTTGCTATGTATACATAGCAAAACCGTGAGGATTTGTATCACATTCTATCCCGTTTATTAGGGGTAATTCTAGACCCCTTTAGGAAAGTTACAAAGATGATAGAGTTGTCACTAGCCCTTCATCTAGTTTTCCCTACTGCAGAGCCATGGCACCTTTGTCAAAATAAGAATTAACAATAGCAAACAATGTTTATTCAATTTCAGAGTGTTTGGATTTTTTTTTTCAGTTTTCTATTATCATTCTTACAATCCCAGAAACCCAAGATACCACATTATTGCAACTGATTCCCCTTTAACATCAGTGGTACTGTTGATGTACCTGTACTGGGGCTCAGGATCCATAAAATGGGCCAGCTCTGAGGCAACACCAAGGTGTAGAGTTAAGAAGGAACCTTGACCCCTATGTTGAGAGTATGTTGTGACTCCAGGTTTCAGAAAAATTCCTTTGAATTTTTCTTTTCCTTTGAGTTTCCTTTGAAACTATTTAGTTCTGAACAACCCAGAAGTCACATGTGGACAAAACCCTTAGTTAATTTTCTCTGGCAAGGTTTGAAATAGAAGGCTAGAGGAAGGGCTTCTTCCTCTAGCCTTCTATTTCTAGAGGAGGGGATCCCTTTAGACCCCACCGTGCCTGGACTGTCCCTACATCTGTTCATATTTTCAGTTCTGGTACAGGTTGTATAGTGCTCGTTAGAAGACATGGTACAGAGTGGACTTCTCTGTAGACAGGTGCTGTAATATAGTCACTTTGAGTGAATTTAGAGAAGCAACTTAAATGTTAATGCCTATTAATCTGTGCAAAGCTGCCAAGAGAAAGGAACACAAAGGAGGGGATCAGTAGCTAATTATAGTAGGAATTGCAGCCTCACTTCCTCAGTTAAAGCTAGTGGATCTGCACACTCATTATCTACCAAATAACAGACATTGTGGAAATATAGACATCTAGTGAAGGATGGGAGTGCTATTGAGAACTCTGGKATCAGTGACTGCTCTGTGTCTATCAAGGCATCACATCTATCTGTAAAATGTCAAGCTTGGTCTGTGGTTCTATATTTCTTTTTTATCTTATGTCTTCTATGGRAATAAATTCTTCATATGATGGTAAGAGTGGATGAAGCTGAATTTCTGTCCAATAGTGGGAGGCACGGCCAAAAGGATAAGAGAATGCTGGTTACTTTATCCTCTACTATTGCGTGACTGGCAGGTCAAACACRTTTTCCCAGCCCCTTTCCTTCTTCCTATTGAAATTAGAAAACTACTTTGATTWTGGAAACAGACCTTTTTACATAATTRCTTAGATCTAGTTTGGCAATTGAGGTTTAATTTTGGGTGTGTTCTCTTCTTTGGAATGTCTAAGATAGGCTAACAAGGTAAAGGATTGGCTACAGGTGGAGGATTCCTTTGTATTATTTTTCTAGGAATTGGAGTTTCCTAACTCTTTCTTGCATCTATACACCCTGACTGTACACCGTATTCCTTCCTAGGAAATTCTGTACTTCACTTCAATCTAGTGGAATAGCAGGGGTAGCTATTGCAACCTAAGCTGTCTATAAAAGGCAAAAGCGGTCATAGGAAAGGCTTTGGTTTTTACATCTTGGGATACTGTGGTATCAAGAAGCATGATGACCAGGAATTTGAACACTAACAAGTGGACTTGAACAATGTGGAGAATTTGTTTAGGACATTTGCTTCTCAGTGGCCTAAAGAATACTGTCCTAGGGAGAATCTTTCAATCTTTGATTATGGACACTTTATACCCATTTGACTACTGTGATGGTTAGAAGCCCAGGTTTCATCACTGTGTGRACTAATGATGTGGAGGGAATCTCTTTCTTGTCTTGGCTCAAAGCTGATCTTTTGTAAAGTACCAATCTCCTGTCTTTCTCTCATCACTTTGACTTTCTTACCTCAGTCTCACAAGTGTGGTCTATACAAATACAATTACCAACATTTTCTGCACCAAACAGATACTTGGCTGAGACTTTGGGGTCTTACTGTAGATTTTCCTTTATCACTCCTTCTGGAGCAGGAATAAAGGTCTAGGATCCTGTTCCATCATTAAATCATGTTGGAAACATCAATTTTTTAGTATCCTCAACTGCCAGCTCATAGGGTGGAATGGTGCTTTGTTTTTCAGTATTTTTTCCTATCAGTAAAACTTTCCCTCCAAATAGAACTCAGTAACACAAATATGTAGACAGGTAGACAGACAAATGGGGCATCAGGAATCCATCTTCCTTGATATGAGTAGTTGATGAATAGTCCTGGGCAGTCATATTGATTTAGAACATACTGGTCCAGACAAGGGACCATGAGACTCTGTGACACAGGAGCAAAAGAGGATTGAAGGTACCACCAGAATATCACTGKGACTAAGAGAGATGAACTGAAGGCCACAACTAAAGACTCAACGTCATTGCTGTGTTTGACCATAGAAACAAGTAACTGTAGTTGCGGGTTAGGATACATTTTTAAAAGTGCATATTTTAGGCCACCCAGTCTCTTCTATGTCCTAAGAATTTTATAAATAAATGARAAGTACCAGCTCCTTCAACTCTAAAGAAACACACCTCCAGGGGGATCCTTAAATGTCACCTCTTAATCATCTCTACCCAGAATCCTACATGTTTCAAGGTAAGCCTATATCTATCCTCTGTCCCCAGCAGAGAAAACTGATATATACTATAAAATAATATTATAATTCCTCAAAAAATCTAAGAAGATTGGAGTGATAAAAATGGCTGTGTACTTTATATAGGCAACTAATTATATTTTGTTTATCTTGACTGACAAGAGAACCAGTGGAGTGAGATCTGTGCCCCTGCTTTACTCTGCTAAAAATGATATTCTGCAAGCAGTTTTCCAGTAATCTTGATGCAGTCTCATCTCTCTGAAAGGCTGTTCTGGCTGCTCTCTTCCATCAAGGAAGGTGGTACATGAGTTGGATGGACATTATTATTACTTGCCTGTCTCCATGGGGAGAAGACAGGGAAGATGCTACAGGAAAAAATTCCAAGAACASGAGGGATGTTTCATTGAAGCCAATTCTGATGAGGAGAAGCAGGCTGCACGAGGCCRTGGAGTGTGCTGAAGAGCCCTTGGTTTCTCTCCCCATGCCTGCAGAGGATGGTGATAGATGCAACATGACAGGCACCATTTTCCTTCTGAAGTGCAAAAAGCCTTTTGTTTACGGAGATAAACTGAATATATAACATACAAAAACACATAWATTTCCATACAAATATCTTCCCTACGAGCTGTAATTAAGATATTTGCATGTAAAGAGAACAGTGTATTCCCTTAACTTCCTCCTGGTAGGGAATTATGTTTCATAATCCACATAGYTCAAGAATATGTGAATTGTCTGACAAAACAGGATGAGGAAGAGGAGGAGGAGCTGGAGGAGAACAGGAGATCGTGTCAATACAGCAACCTTGTCCTCCCCTCCCAGCCCCCTAGATTCCCAGACTTAGCCTACCACATAGGACAAAGCTGGAGGTAGGGGGATTTGTTGCATAAGGACAGGGGAGCTGAGCACGAAGTCAGGCTGTATTCATTTGAATCTTCAAGTTTCTTCTCAGAGCTATTCAACCTCAGGAAATGTACTTAAATTCTCTAAGCCTCAGATCCCTTATCCGAAAAAGAAAGAAAAAAAAAAAAAAAGGAGAGCGTGAAGGAGAACAATTTCTTCTTTTGTGTGGATTAAATAAGATAATGTATGCAAATTGCCCAGTACCTATTAGGCACTCAATAGATGGTTATTATCATTCCATGTAAGTGAATAAGGGAGAAATTATATATAAGAAATTTTAAATAAGTTACATGCCAAAGTATTTCCTATGATAAATCTTTGGTGCTGGATCCTGAAATTAGAGGAGAGAAGAGTCTACTTAAGAGAACTCTGAGAGATAGGAAACAAAGCCACGCACCACACCAGGTTCGTCCTGTTCAAGTTAGTCTACTCCAAGGCCAAGGAGAAAGAGGAAGCCTATCAATCAGTGAGGGCTTCCTCATGGTGAAACTGCTGGCTTCAACCAAGTACTATTCGCAAATAGAACCATGACTTTCCAGAAACAGAGCTCCATTTTCCAGGCTTTGTTTGCTGTCAGTCTGTTTCTTGAGTATTTCAAGAGCATGTGCTCTGGTGACTTGGGAAAAGAATGGAAGCTGGCTGAGGTCTTACCTTCTTTTCAATTTCCATTTGTAATGATCTCTTCTGCTCCTTTTCCTGGGCAACCTGAGGTCAGAGATATGAMAGTCCTTTGTAATGGGTTGTTTTGTGTAATTGCTTTTATTCTTTTGGTCTTGCTGAAAATCCTACATAAAGGCAGTGCTGATACCCTGATGAACAGTGGCACAGGATTAGTGAATGTGTTGAGCAGGGAGGAGCAGTACTCCTCTTACTCTGACAACCACTAGGATACTTTGTCTACATCTTCTCCACTGACTGACTTGCTTCAGGCTCTACAGTCAGGTTGGATTTTAATTCTTTGTATTTAGTCATTTCTTTCTAGTGRACCAATTGTCAGCTACTCATAAATATTCATATATATGTTCAAGTTTGTCTTCTGGAAAGCCAAGGAGAAAGGAAGCAGCGTATCAGTCGGTAAGGTTTTCCTCATGGTGAAATAATTGTTGGCTTCAACTAAGAACTAGTTGCAAATGAAACCTTGAGCTTTTCAGAAAGAGTTCCATATGTATGTATGTATGTATGTATGTATGTATGTATGTATGCATGCATGTGTGTATATATGTATGTATATACTTATATATAGACACATATGTGTATGTTCATGCTCTTGAGTCATTCTGCTATATCTCTCAGAATATTCCTTTTAAGACAAAGGAACTTAAACTATTCATTGCAGAGCTTTTCACACAAGTGYTTAATAAAATGCTTACTTTTATTGATTACATAATACCACATGAGATGTCTTGATGGGTAAGTAATAATGTTCCTACTGCTTTAAGTATTATTAAATTAAACTTCATGGGTCTCTACTTGACAGGTAGGTGCCAATGCTCAGTACATGGGGGTCTTTGGGAATGTATATCTGGGAGATGCACTGGTGTCTTAATGAAAAATCAGTTGTTGCATCCATATTTCCCACTAGTGGTTCAAGCATTTGCTTTTGAGTGAAAAAGACTGAATGAATATATCACAATGATTAAAACATACATGAGACTAGATTTAGTTAAAGGAACAACTCATTTGTATATATACCCYAACTTTCAAAGGCCATATGACCAAAGCATTCATATTTTGTAAGACAGTCTACGTGAGAAATAAGTTTATATTGAGGAGAGAGACAAACTAGATTTTATTTAGTCAAATAATTGGGAATTAGTTTATTATTCTACCCTCCAGTGTTTTCTGTGACAATGAACAGCCTTCATACTTGAAGTATATGAGCTTCTTGGTTGCTTGTAAATCTAATTCCCTCAAGGCCACGTAGTATATGCCCCAAGTGTGGCAAGCATATCTCAGGTAACAGCTCTGTGGGACTGGTGGTGATTTCCCTGAGCAATGTGATGGGCTGTATCTAGGGTGGAAAAAGGGCATGTAGCAATATTTTACCATAGGTTTAGAAAAAGGATTGATGGCATCTGTGCCCTGTTGTTTTCAAGCTTGGCATGCATTATTCTAGTCTGTGCTTTCAATTCAGGAAATTTTCCCTATCCTTTAAGGCATGCTCTAGCCATAGCATCTCACAAGTGGAGGGACTGACTCCAATACAGCATGGGTTTGAGCTTATAGAGTGTTCTTGTRTTGAAAGAACATGTACAGGGCAGGGGGGTTACCAGATGGACCTGCACGACTTGGTTTCCCTTAGTTTAGTTGTTCAAATTTATAGATGAAACTAATACCTAAGTGCCCTAAATTATCTTTAGTTWAGCAGTTGTTTGTAGATTAGTACATTCATAAGTGATTTGCTTCTGGGTAGATWTGATATCCTGTTACAGTACATTCTGCCAAGTTTTTAGTAGTCCAGTCACACGTGTCTCTACCAGCTCAGTGCCATCAATTCTATGCCAACCTGTACCTGAGTGCCAGCACTATTTTAGGCAATTTTGTTTTGTTTTGTTTTGCAAAATTGAGAGGTCAAAGACTTGGGTTCTGTGCTAGAATGTTCCTTCCTAGAAGATCATTTTGCCAATAATCTTTGGATGTTGCYACTGAATTCAACTGTTTCCCTACATACATGAACCACTTTCTATATAATTATTTTTATAAAAACCTTTGCTAAATCCTTACTGAAATTTGAGCAGATGATCTGCAATGGCAAATCTGTGGAATCCTGATTTGGAATTAAGTTAAAAGTCAACTTATCAAACCTTCTTGACAGATGAGTTGACAAGGACACTGGAAGAGAGAAAGGGGAAAGGGTGGGAGGGAGAGAGGGAAGATGAATTGTCAAGTGCATGTATTTAATTAKTAGGAGCAGAATCCTGACAAAAAATACTGTCCTTCTTTCTTGGAGGTCTGAGATTTATCTCTGATTTCCATTTTAGTGTGTTATGYTCACTGGCTGTTAGGACCATCCCAATTTACATATCACAAACATGCAAACTGAGGCTCAGGGATTAATGGGAAATGCTTAAGTTTGTTGTTCTGATTCATATAAAGGTTTTCTTTGAAGAGATAGAAGGTTAGCTATTAATATAATTTTGAAAAGACTATACTAATATTGTATGACCCCCATAAGTTAGAATTCCAAGGTAGAAGTATTTAATCCAATCCTGTGTGGTGCTTATTCTAATAGAGTTTTGTGGCAAAGCTATTTCAAGTAAAGGAGATGAACATTTGATGTGACTCAGAGATAGTTATAGTGGCAAAAAAGGAGACCTTAATTTAGGGGTCTTAGGGTTTCTGCTGTACTTGTTGAATAAGCAACAGTAAGAGAATTGAAAAAAGTGGGGTCCGAAGATGGTAATACAGATCAAATGAAATGGAAGATGGGAATACAGATCAAGTTAAAGATGCTAGAAGTACAGCAGGTGATGATCACATTTATGGAATGCTGTCTTAATATCCATAAGTGTTTTATAGGGAGGGATTATTTTACTGTATGTTTATTATGAAAATACATACTCAAGAGTACCTGATAACAAATTTGGTCATTATAACTTGAGATGGCTTCAATGGCAATGCCTCATTTCATCAAATTTATATATATGTATATGTATATATATACATATACATATATATATGTGTGTGTATAATTTTATAAATGCTCATTAAATGAAATACAGCAGAYGATAGACATACTTATTAGTGAATGATCTTGATGATGATTTACAGCTTTAGTGCTGGAGATATTAAATGAACACAAGGCTAGACTTCATTAAACAGATGCTCTGAGGGGGTGGTCCTTTCTTATTTTGGTGTGATAAATGGTTTCTGCTTCATTTTTTTCAATAATTTATTTTTTATTCACTTTACATCCTGATCGCAGTCCCCCTCCATCCTCTGTTCCCAGTCCCACCCTTATGAATCCCTCCCTCCACTTACCCTTCCTACTCTTCTCAAAGAAGGGAAATTCCCCCTTGGGTATTACCCTGCCCTGGGAAATCTAGCCCCAGCAGGACTAAGCACTCCTCTCCCATTGATGCCCAACCACTGCCTTATTGTTTTAAACCAACAGCGTAGGTAGGACTGGCAATCTCTAGAGCTATTTCAGTCTTGAAGATGGTGAAGCTCAGTTCTGTAGGCCTTATATGAAAATAGAAGATTCTGGGTTGTAGAGCAGTAGATTCTTTCTCCCCACAGATTATCTAGAAAACCCACACACATGCATTTTTGAAGTATGAAAWGGGTGCCTGTGCATTGGATATAAGGTTGCAGTTGATGACTGCAGAGTTTTGYCTTTCTTCTAAGTCTGAGATGCTAAGAACATCTCTAAAATGGAGATTCCTGAAATGAAGCACTGTAATGTAAGGACTCATTCTGCATGAGCAAGGAACTGTCAAGTGTGTATTTCTGTGATGCTGAGACATATTAGAGTAAATCAATCCTGTCCATATCATCAAATTCCTAGCTCTGCATTCTTCCCCAGATCATGCATCCTCTGACCCTTCTCTACTTCACCCCTCTATGTAGATATCTTTATTCTGCTCCAAACCCTTTCCCCTCATTCTACTCTAACAATTTKCCAGCTCTTTTACATTAAAAATAATTTGCTTAACCTTTCTATCCCTTCCAACTTCCATTTGTCTTTGCTAGTACTGAAGTAGGTAGTTTTTCTCATTTGGGGGGCTTCTGATCTTACCACTCACTGTATATGACTTTGGAGGGTCATACTTATCTTATAGTGCCCGTATTTAAATGTATTTACTCAAGGCTAATCTTTTATGAACTGCCTAATAAATGTCATTGCTAATAACAGCCCCATTTCTGGACCCTTCCCTATTCCCCATACCAACTCAGCATCACATTCCCATTTAATGCCTGAGTGATGTCTTACTTTTCAATGTTTCYAGCCTTTTGGCAGTCCTTTGCCTCTTTCATAGATTTGTATGTTTCTTTCCCCTCTGCAAAGTGCTGAAGTAGTTAGTTGAGAGCCAACAGCTTTGCATGGTTAGAATCCTGTTTTGCTTTTATGCCTCCATCTTTTTTTCTGTGATTAAGACATCTATAAGCTTCCTCTGGAGTGTTCACTGAATATCAAAGCTTTGCTTTAGGAATAAACTCACTACAACCACAGTACCACATCATCAGACAGTGCTGTGGAGTTGCCTGCTAGCATGCATGGAAGCTCTCATGGGAGGTCCTTTAAGGGGAATCTTATTTGAACATATCTTCACCACCTATGCTATGTCTAGCTTCACATCATTTCAAGGTCACTTGTTCTTTGCAGGAACCCACCCCAGCTACTCCAACCATTCTGATCCTCATCCTTATTCACGCTCTCATCTCACCTCTGCTCATTTAAGATCCTTGAGTGAATCCTCATTTCTCCAAGATAGCAGTCTGTGCTCTGTGGCCTCCTTCCTGACTCTGCCACAGAAGCCCTGTAATTCCATCCAGCTAAGCCAGCATGAATCCTGGTTCACATGGCAGTACATGCCTCTCCACAGATGCACAATGTTCTCTGTAGTTGCTGGAGAAGGCTGCATGAACAAAGTGCAAAAGTCACAGAGCTTCAACAGTAGAATTTATTTTCCACAGGTTGAAGGCTAGCGTTTCAAATCAGGGCACAGGCAGCTTTGACTCTTTCTCAGGCCTGCCCCCTTGCTTTGTCAATAGTCACCTTCCTATGTCTTTACAAGACCTTCCCTCTATAAGTATCTACGTCCAGATTGCCACTTCTTTGAAGACATCAGTCATAGATTAGTGCCCAACATAATGACCTATAGAGTCCTTATATGTGCTATGGACATACACATATACAGTCTAGGGAAGTGGGAGTTAGCTTTGCAACATATTAAATTTGTATGAGGGACACAACTCAGCCTATAATCTCTTCTCTGCCAAACTGCCCATCTTTCCATTCCTTTCTTCATCCTCCTTAAGATTTCTTGCTGTCTATCTCGTAATGTCATCAAAACCCACCAAGTTCATTTTATTGTCTCCATAGGATGGGTTTCTCAGCCTTACCCTACACACACATGGACTTGCTGCTTCATAAACATGCTCCAACGACCAACTTCATCCTTATGTGGTTCCTTTGCCTCTGGCTCCATAGAGAATCAGGCTGTGTGTGTATTGTTCTTTTTACTGAGTTCTTGACCTCAGAGGTGCTTTAGAAAGGTCAATGCTAAACTACTGTGATGCTTTCCTTAGAAATAGCTTAGCCTAGTCCTTTCCTCTAACTTTTAGTGAAGGGTATCAAGGGAAATGGGATTTCCCAAGGGATT
This sequence comes from Apodemus speciosus, assembly GCA_002335545.1. NCBI lineage: Eukaryota > Metazoa > Chordata > Mammalia > Rodentia > Muridae > Apodemus > Apodemus speciosus. Next base: position 202,462 of record BDUI01000815.1, read on the forward strand.
ATGAAGAATTCAAATACAGATTCTGTTGACAGTGGGAAGCAGAGGGTGCCAGTATCCGTGCAGATGACACCAGTATACATGGTCTCTAGTTATCTGAATTACTGACCTAATTTCCAAACAGGAAAAGCAGGAAAAGAAAGAAAATAAAGGATTCTTGGACCCTGGGAATACTAGTGAATTTATAAATTTTCTGCTAATACAAGAAAAATAAATAGTCCTTCAGGAGCTTTGGAGAAAATTCCTTTTCTTTGACCCTCTTGGTTAAGAATATCAGATAAAATGCACTTCCTTCTAGAGTGGTAGTGTCTGGGGCACTAATACTGTGGAAAGGAGAATTGACCTATGAGCAGAAAGCCTGTGAGCTTTGGTGGTCCTCAGAGGCAGACAGTTGAGGAGTATGGACTACAAACAGGGATATGGTGCTGTGGCATTTAGGTTGTGCATGAATCATTCTTGATTGGTCTTCTGAATGTAGGCAGACAATCAGGAGTCTGCCTATGAGTCTAAGATAGGACACTGGAGGCTGTGCTCAAGAGAGACATCTATTTCATTAAAGACAGGCCTGCTTCCCTTCTCTCCCCATCCCTCTTTTTTCCCTCCCTCTTCCCTCATCCCTTTTCTTCTCTCTCCCCTTCCTCCCTGCTCTCTCCCTCATTCACTGTCAGGAAGGGCCATGCCAGAAGGGCCCATTCAGCGTGTCGTGGCAGCAGCAGAGGCTAGCAGCGTCAGCAGCTTCCACAGTGAGTCTGGATTTTGTTTCTGGGTCCAGGGGATGGACAGAGCTGTCCACACACCGACAGCTTGCAGGCTTTGGAGAGGAACTTCCATGTACAGGAGGCTGCTGCCAACTTTGTTTTGACTGCCTTCCTCTTGATGGGGGCATCAGTTAACTTCCATGGAGATTCCCTGCCAAAGCTTTTGGTGTGCTTGTGTTGTCTCATGGGGATGCAGCATGGTGGGGGTGTGGGGCCATGATCTGCTAAAAGTAGGTGCATACGTCGATTTAGGTGGCTGTCAGCAAGTCTGTCCARGCCTGTGTGTTGGTGGAGGCYGGAGGCTCTGCATGAATGGTGGTTTGGCTGCTTTTTTTTGCATTTCAGAAAGTGTGGCCTTGAGTCTTGCACATTCTTTGGTTGTCTCATGCTCGTAAGAAGTTCTCTTGAGGAATCTGAGAATACCATAAACAGATCTGCTGATGGGTTGGAGAGCAGAAATTGTGCTCTTGATCTCAGATGAATCCTGGTCTAAAATTAAGTTGATGTTCAGGATAGTTACTAAAGAGCCAGAGTAAGTAAAGTATTGTGTATATTTGGGGGAGATTTCTATCTCCCCATGTTAGGAGGAGATGGACATACTTCATATTTAGTAGAGGGTCCATGGGTCCTGTCCTAGTTATCAGACTACATCCATTAACCTCTTTACACTGTTTTGTCAGCATTCTTTCTGTTCTGTTTGTAGAAGAATCCTCAGAATCACAAAATTTACCATCCTTTAAAAAATCTAGCAGAATCATTGTTTTTCACCCTGAGAAACTTCCTCCCCAGGCCAGATGTTGTGTTCAAACACTGACTGAGTGTGATGTTGAATGAAGAAGCTTCGGTTTTTTTATATGTGATCCTCTGCCAATGCTGCAGTCTCATAGGCAGGTGCAGGGAAACACTTTGAAGATTTCATTCAGTTTTCTCCTGATTTGGTTAGGGAGGTAAATTAAGCGTAGCCTCCCAGGTTCTCCTAGAACCTCAGTTTCACAGGCTTCTCATTGACACTGCTACTTAGGTTCAACTTTTTTAATTTCCAGGCTTGTGCTATGTGACACCTGCAGGAAGAATGGTTGCAAGAGCTCAGCCTCTACTCTTGCTTTCAAAATGTCACGTGTTTTTCATTACAGTAGGGTCCAACCATTGGTTTCAGGAGTTGACAGGTTTACCAAAGTGCCAAATTGATCAAATGTATTAACTCGTTGGAGCAGTTATTTATTATAAATTGATCATGTATACTTGGTTATTTGGTCCCTGCTAGAGTGAAAAGAGAAAGCTATTAACAGGAATAAGTAGCATACCTTGTACCCTTCTCAAGTACATTAGGACAATTATGAATAAAATAGGGGAAAATTTCTGTAGGTAATTAGGGAAATCAAAGATAAAGTTTAAGATGCATCACAAATTAGAGCAGCAGGTCCTTGGAAGACAACTAAGGAAGAGAGTAGAAAGAGAAGTGTGTGATGTTGGTAGTGGTGATGATAGTGATAGTGCTATGTGTGTGTATGTCAGCACATGCATGTTGTGCAGCTTTAGGTAAGATGTCAAAGCAATTGAGCTGCTTAAAAACAAGAGTACATATTTTATCTAAGCTCTCTAAGCAGGATTTTTATAGTTCAGCTAGTTTTTCTGAAGCAAGTCACAGCTAAAAATGTCTGAATTCAAATGAAGAAATAAAAAATAAACTTTAGATAGCAAGAAGAGAATATTTGGTGGCCTTGAATTGTCCAAGCAGGCTTTGCCTGGCCGTTAGTCCAGCTTTCATGTGCTAGAAACATCACTAGGGAGGACATCAAAAAGTGAATAAGGCCGATTCATTCATTTTAGGAGCAACTATGCAAATAGTCTCTCAATTTGTGATTTATGTTGCCATTTAGGGTATCTTAAGACCTCTCTTTCTTCCTTCTAGAATACCAAGGATGGAGGTGGGAAAGATAACTTGCATTTGACAAGCATCTACTCTAGGCAGGCACCTTGCTAAGGATTTTGAGTAAACTTTCTCATTTAGCTTACACTGCGCCCACAGAGGCTATCACAGCCCCATTTTGGGATGAGCACACTGACATTTAGATGCAAAAATAAAGAATAGAGCCATAACTGAGACCCAGATGGACCAAAGTCTGAAACCTCCACCTTTAATCATCAGTGTCAGTAGCTGTCTTTGGGTATCAGTTAGCATAAAGTAAGGGATCAAAAGAACAGTGAAACTCCCTAGATTACCCTGTGGCTCTATGTATGTTCTGGTGTGCATGGCTGGGTCAAGAGCTATTAGTAAACATGGTAGGGTGGTATCCATGTTGTTGTTGGTCGTGCATGGCAGAGCAACATCCATCTGCTTCTTCACATTGTGTTCTCCTCAGGAATGGAAATGGTCCTTGGAAACTTGTTTTGGTAGCATGTGAGCAAGTCTTCTTGTATGATGTTCATGTTAAACAGAGATGAAAGTGTAACCTTGGTGTAAGAGGGGTCCTGCTTCTTGTGCACGTTAGAAGAAGGGCCAGTGCATGGTGCTTGGGTACAGTTAATTGGTGGGGAGAATGCATGCAGAGTCCTAAGACTGTCCAAAGGTGTTTTGATGGGGGTTGGGTGAAAAGTTGACTTTGAAGATTGTTTCTAATTCCCGACTGCCTTTGAGAATGGAGCACACAAACTCACCTCCTTGGATTTGGGGATGCTGTCTATGAGAAGCAGATGTTTCTGGACAACACCTCAGATCCTATGCTTACATGTAACAATATCAGCTATGTACCTTTGAATCTGTTTGCAATGTACTCTCGTATGTATTCTAGGAAAAAAATCAATATCTTGCCTTACACATAAGATGGACTCTTGAGGTTCCATGACCTCCCCAGAAAAGTCACTATTTAGACACATGAAACAGACCTGATATAATAAAGAGAAGATGCATCTCAGGATGTCAACATTCTTCTCCAGTTTTTCTAAAGGTTGTTGTTTTTCAACCTATTCTGGCTTTGTTAGCATTTTGCAGTGTGGTGTCCTGAATACAGTGTCTCAATGCATGTCAAAGCAAGTCTCTTTAAGTTTCACAAGATGTTCCTTATAGATAGAGGGAAGTTGTTCCTTACCTTCCCCTTCCTTTTCTTTACCACTCCAATGACAATACCAAGAGAGTATATTTCAGGCCTTTGAAGACCACTTACTCTGGTCAACTCATTACTCCTCTATGGCTTCTCAATCACACCTTGTTTCTTCAAAGCTGATGAGCTATTGCAGGGTTTTGTCCTTCACTCAGGAGCTAAAGAGAAAGGCTTTGTTCATTCTCCTTCCTAGGATATTTCTCTCTGACTTATGGCTCTGAGTTTCTTCCCTGATACAATAAAACCAAATAACTCTTTTCTTCTAAAACATTAAGCTCTCTCAGAATGACTTCTCCATTCTGTATCTGTGGAGGCTCCTTGAAGTCCCAATGGGACTGGAAGTGAAGCTGAGAAATATTTAGTTCTTGTCTTTTKGGGGGGCTGGTTATCTATGGTCTATCCTGCCCTATATAAGGCATGTTTAAATCTAARTAGGGATTAGTCACTGTTAGAAGGAAAATGGATAAGCCTTAGACACAAGCAAAAAGGACTAGTCAAATATATGTTTTAGTTTGTGAGCTTGCTCTGATCCCCAAACTAAAATTCATTAATTTTATAGTATGTATGTATGTATGTATGTATGTATGTATGTATGTATGTATGTATGTATNTTGTTCCTTACCTTCCCCTTCCTTTTCTTTACCACTCCAATGACAATACCAAGAGAGTATATTTCAGGCCTTTGAAGACCACTTACTCTGGTCAACTCATTACTCCTCTATGGCTTCTCAATCACACCTTGTTTCTTCAAAGCTGATGAGCTATTGCAGGGTTTTGTCCTTCACTCAGGAGCTAAAGAGAAAGGCTTTGTTCATTCTCCTTCCTAGGATATTTCTCTCTGACTTATGGCTCTGAGTTTCTTCCCTGATACAATAAAACCAAATAACTCTTTTCTTCTAAAACATTAAGCTCTCTCAGAATGACTTCTCCATTCTGTATCTGTGGAGGCTCCTTGAAGTCCCAATGGGACTGGAAGTGAAGCTGAGAAATATTTAGTTCTTGTCTTTTKGGGGGGCTGGTTATCTATGGTCTATCCTGCCCTATATAAGGCATGTTTAAATCTAARTAGGGATTAGTCACTGTTAGAAGGAAAATGGATAAGCCTTAGACACAAGCAAAAAGGACTAGTCAAATATATGTTTTAGTTTGTGAGCTTGCTCTGATCCCCAAACTAAAATTCATTAATTTTATAGTATGTATGTATGTATGTATGTATGTATGTATGTATGTATGTATGTATGTATTTCTGTCACTCTGGGCCTATCTATCTATCTATCTATCTATCTATCTATCTATCTATCTATCTATCTATCTATCTATCTATCATGAATGGGAATGCATTTGGACCTGCTCACATAAAGGCCAGAGGCCAACTTGTAGACATGAGTTCTCTCCTTTCACCATGTGGGTCCTGTTGAATGAACTCTGACCTTCAGGCCTGGTGGCTTTAGCTGCTGAGCCACCTTTCTGCAGGCACATTCTTCACACCAGCATGCTAAAGGATAAGCAATCTATCTCCCCAGTGAAACCAACTCATGCATATCCCCTTCTCATTGCATGTCTAAGACCGATGGGAGGAGACAGAAACAGGTATTGTTCACTATTCCTATTATCAGTGATGTTGTGGGAGAGCTCTGATTTCATTGAATTTGTCTCTAAGCAAAGGTTCATTTAAAAACACACTGGAACATTGATAGGGCCAAATACCACTATAGTGAGGTTACCAAGTGTAGTATTCTACACTTTCCTTGTTATCTAAAATCATGTGATTCAAGAGAATTAAGACTAGTCTTTGGGGGGGTGGAGTAGAGGAATGAAAACATTAATCTGTGCAAGGTGCCTCTCATTCATATGGTACCTCAGAAATTTATAAAACTAGATGGATTCATTGTGTATTCCCAGTACTGGTTCCTTGGGTTCTATTCTGAATAGGTGATTTTTCCTTTAAATGGCAATTAATCTCTGAATTCCTGGTTCCCTTTCACACTATAATGATGTGAACAGGTATCTAGGGCCAAGCAAGTCCTTAGAAGAGGATAATAAGAGCTTCWTTGGATGAGGTAGAGCTCACGTATTCAAGCAAAGGATCTGTGGGAGCACCTCAGAAGAAGAGAGGAGGTTTCCTGGATACAAGGCTGCTCATGGGAAAATTATCCTAGTCTTTGTCTTCCGTTCTTTGATCAGAAYTTCTCTTTCAAAGGTGGTCAAGTGCATTTGAAACCATAATTGTTGTCACAGACAAATGACTCACAAGAAATCCATATGTCTGGAAGCACTGTGGCACCACCTCCAGTGGGTAGACACTAGAAGGGGTGGTGAGTTCCGGCTGTCTCTGGGCTGGTGCCGGTCTCCTGCCATCAGGAGTTAATTCTGCTGATGATTATTGCTGCCTTCTTCTCTCCAGCCACTTGTGGTTAACCCTGATGGAAAATAGAAGTTCAACAAGATCTCCAGCCAAATGTATTTACRTACATGACTGAGGAAGCTGCTATTCAGGGTCATAGGTCATTAACTAACATATGATGTCCTATGGACAATAACGCTCTGGTGTATGAGGGCATGTAGGGCAGAAGGTGGGTGAAGGGAAACAGTGGTTGTTTTTGCCCTTGTTGGGGAATCCCATTTTTGCATGGCCTTCCATTTTCTACCTTATTTTCTCTTCTTGGGTTCATTTCTAAAATTGAGGCACTTAATCCCAGAAATAGAGACAAAATTAAGAGTTGAATTTTCCAGTGTTTTGCTGGGATTCTTTTAGCTCCAAGTAAAAGAAAATCTAACTTAGAATCCTTCAAGCAAAAAAAAAAAAAAGACAATATGACACATTAATAGTAAATTCAGAAGTACGTTTATTTCTGGTGCTAGACCAGGATCCATGTGATGGCAGCAGTCACTGTATGCTGATTTCTCTGTTTCCCTTATTTCTCATCCCCATGTAAGCTTTCTTCTCATTCTTACATTTGTTTTGTCTTTGACACTAATATTACAGAAAGAGATATTGACAGAAAGTAGATGTCCAAACAATCAAAGGTAACATATTCTGAATTTTTATATGATAGATATTGTGGCTGAACAGATTCCTGGAGACTAAGATCAGCACGCAAGATTTGCCTTTCCCAGGAATGGCTTAGTATAGGAATTCAGCTGAGAAATCATCAGTCAAATCAGAGAAAAGTCATGACCAAGGAGGCACAGCCCTTGCCTGATTGCCTTTTCCAGTCTGTCTATGAGAATGAGAAGCTTGGGATGCTGTCTGGTGTCATCTTTATGAGTGCTGTCTGGGATGATGTGAGCCCTCATCTGACTTCATTGGATCTGCTGATATGGATATTTCAGAATGGAAATCCCCCTTCAACTTTCCTGGGGGTGTTTATAGAGGTCAAATTCTAAGCTCTCTAACGCATTTTCCTGCCCCAACTCATCAGCTTGCATGCTTTAAAACATCTTTACTGCTCAGTCTTCCTTCGACTTGGAACTGCACAAAAATTTTGGCTTGGTGTATTCAAGGATGCTGATTTTTAGAGTCAGAATATTTTAAGCATAAGTCTTACTACTTTCATGTGTATTTAAAAAATAAACTACCTATAACCTTTCCCCCTTTCTTTACTTTCTGTCTGCTTTCCTCATGCAAAGTGGGTGATGATAATTATTTCTAGAGCCCAGTGTCTCAGGCAGGTAGATGAAGCCATGCATCTTAATGCACTTACCATGTATCATGACACTGGGTAGTGGCCCTTAAAGGTACTGTTCTGTGGCTCTGTTCTCTGACAAATGAGTTCTGTCTATGGCCTCAAAGTTGAAATGCTGAGACCACCTTTGTCATCTCTGTTAAAGCGGAGACCATAAATTTAGATAAAGATAAAGGCTCTCCTCCTGGAGATTACCTACTCTAGCACTTAGCCTGGCTCATTTGGGGGGAACCCACTTGATAACCCAGGGAAAGACTGAACTTTCAGTAGGCTGGAAAAGCTTTTGGAAACAGGAATGCATGTACAAGAGTAGAGCTGTCTTTGTGAGAGGGGAAAGTAAAAACCATCCAAAAGCTAAGCTATTGCTGGCTTAGCATTTAAGACTTTCTCCTGGGTTCGTCCTGAGAGTATCCACACCCCCACCTTGCATCTTCTGACCATGAAGAGAAACCCAAGAGCAGAGCTCATTTACAAAGGGAAAGGGTGTTACCCACAGCTGACAGTCTCAACCAATGGCCTGGGAAGCCACATGGGGCATGGGGCCTGAGCTCTGAGCCTCCATCCTGTTCATCTGTGACCACTTTCTACCCTCATTTCTCTGCAGAACAGCAGGCTGAGTTGAAGTAAGTGGGTCCCAGAACTCTAAGCTTCTCCCAAGGCAGGGAGGAACATTTTGGAGTTGTGCAGTCTCTGCTTCACTGGGACTTCATGTTTTGAACTAGGTGATACCTAGAGATCAATCATTGCAGTTCCTCCTGAAGCTCACCAATCTACCTTATAAATATGGACATAGGSAACTATGCAGTGTGACATAATGTTGGAGAGGCCTCCTGAGGTCGGGCTTTTGCTCTCATTGTCTTGATCACATATACACACATGCATGTGCAAGTGGGTACAAGCACACACACTCAGGCACACACACACCTCTCTAGAAAAGCTGACTTGAGGCTGCAAATACTATAAAGGACTTTGTTCAATGTGCTTCACATTCTGATTCAGATAGTTATGCCATGGGCAAGTTCCTGTAGTCTCTGAGCAGAGAAGAATTTTAACAGTCCTTCAGTCTAATACATCATTATTACAGATGTGAACATTGAGAYTGAAAGGAACTCTAAGGCTTCTAGAGACCTAAGGTCCTACCTTGTCATGACTGTGACAAGATCTCAGGTGAYCTGGGTCCCAATCCAGTGCCTTTCAATTGGATTCCACACTTTCACCAGCTCTGGAACTCTGCTGTCTCCATTCTAGAATGCTGGATGTGTCTCTGGCCTCTGTCAGGGTAGTGTGGCTGGGTCAATCAATACCCCTCTTCTGGAATTTCTCAGGGGATGCCTAACTAGGTACTTGTGCTGAATAAAATAGTCATGTAGCAGCTTGTGGTGATTAATCAGTCTG
>BDUI01000816.1:12068-26792 GCA_002335545.1 Apodemus speciosus
AGACCAGGCTGGCCTCGAACTCAGAAATCCGCCTGCCTCTGCCTCCCAAGTGCTGGGATTACAGGCGTGCGCCACCACGCCCGGCCCCAAGGTTATGTTTTTTAAAATTACAGATCTGAAATGAAAGGGTCAAAATGTAGCTGTCTGTAAGATGTAAAACCGAGGCATGGAGAGATAGATAGAAGAGTTTTATATTTCCTTAAAAGGCTATCCTGGAACAGTCCAGCATGTAGAAATGGCAATATTACTTTTCTTTTGTGATAAATAGTGACTTTAAGAAGGGAGCTCTGTTAAATTGAGACAGAAGATTTCCCCCAGGTACCTAGGCTCTCTATAATCATCATATCCCATATTGCCCATCCTGCCTTATCTATTTCCACAATACATGCACCCTCTGCTGGGAGCTATCTTCTCTCCTAATGTCCATATACACTTACATATTGTAATAGTTTTAGTTTTCTAAGACAGGTTTTTACTATATAGCCCATGTTAGCTTACAACTCATAATCCTCTTGTTTCTGTTTCTGGAATGCTAAGATTATGGGTGTAAGCTACTATTCCTGGCCATATATTTTAATATAGTTTATTTTATTTTGAGACCGAGTCTCACTATGTAGCCCTAGAACTCACTATATAGATCAGGCTGGCCTCACATTCACAGAGATCCACCTGTCTCCTGTGCTTGGTGTAAAGGCTTGTGCCTGGTATTGTTTCTTTATTTTCTCATGGTTTGTTAGTTCTTGGAACGTAGGGATCCATGAGTAAATAATTAGCAAATTAATGTATTTGATTGCTTCAAGGTTGTGCTTTTTCTATAATTATCTAGAGCTCTGATGATGCTCCCAAATAATGTCTTCACTATCATTCCATTTCTCCTTTGAATTCCATTATCAACATTCAGTAGCAATATACATATATATATATACATATATATATATATATATAGTTTACGGTGGTCTGAGCTAGGCCTATAGAACACACAGATGAACAAACTAGATGTAATCATTGTACAAACATGAAGTAGATAATACAGATCATAATATATTATTTATTTATTTGTGTGTTCATGTATGTGTAAGTGCAAATGTGTGCATGCCATGCATGGTACTCACAGGAAAGCTCTTAGGACTCAGTTCTCTCCTGCCACCTGCTGAGATATTGGAATGGAACTCAYGTTCTCAGGCCTGCATGCAGTTACTTCTACCCACTCAGTCACCTAGCTGGCCTTACAGATATAAATATTACTACTGTACCTCAGGACATGACAAGAAAGAAGAAGAAGAGGGTAGAATGAACTATTCATAGTCTAAGAGGAAATATAAAATATAACTGCTATATATCCACATTAATAGGATACTACACATCATTAACTGCTAATAAATAGTAAATACTAAAAGAGCAATTGAAGCACTAAAAGGGCCAATAGATGCCAAGATCAGTTGTTTACAAAGGGAGAAAAGGGGCAGGAGTGCTGGTTCCAACCATTGGCTGCTTTTCCATAGAATGTGTGTTCAACTCTGGTTCTAAGGAATCCAGTGCCCTCTTCTGGCCTCTGTGGGCACCAGATACACACGTGGTACACAGACAGACATGAAGACAAAACACACATATACACAATACATTTTTGAAAAAATAAAAAGGCATCGGAGACCATTACAGAAAAGCATAATCAATCAAAAAYCAGCGCTATGGAATCCAGTACTAGTGGACACATCTACCAGACACTTCAGCACCTTAGACTCAGGAAACATTTTTGAAAGAGAGGTGAAATCCCCAGGTATCAGAGAGTTTGCTGTGAGATTGTATATCCTAGGAATGCCAGACATTACATTTATAAAGTCTTAAAAACATGGCTGTCTAAACATGAGCCAAACAAGGATAACACCAAAAGACATGCCAAAGTGAATGGGGGAGAAGCCACAAAGATCTACAGGCAACTAAGGAATGCTGAGAGGGGAAGAGCACACCAATTAGTTATCCAAGACCAAGTAGTAATCCATAAAACATATGTACAAGTAGCTTTATACAGACTAAGCATGTTRTATTTAGAAATACATACATGCATGTAACCACAATCGGTGAAAAAAAAGAGACCATGAAATTGAAAGAAAACAAGGACGAACACATTGACATATAATATAATGTAGTATAATTATAATCCCCCCAAAAGGAAAACTTTAACAAACAAAATGGAGAAAAACTTCCACCTTGTAAGGTTTAAACACCTATCATTGGAGTAAGTGGAGAGAAATTGGGGTCTGGGGATATTTCAAGGTAGGAGCAAAGAGCAAAAATTGGAAGATAGTTCATCAGGGAAAAGCCTGACAACCTGAGTTCTAACCCTGTAAAGCACATAAAGGTAGAAGGAGAGAACTGGCCTATAATGCTGTTCTTTGACTCCCACATGCATAGTGTGGCACACACACACACACACCATCACTGCCAACAACAACAACAACAACAATAAAGACAGTAAATGCTGGAAGGTATGAAAAGGCATTCTTCAGTGTCTAGTAGGTTCTTAGAATCCCTGCAGATACCCACATTTTCAAAGTTCATGTCTCTAATACATCATTATATATTTGCTTATAACCTATTCATAGTCTGTTATATACATGGAATCATCTCTGTTACTTATAATGCCTAGTGTAATTAAAGTGGTTGTTACAGTGTTTTGTTTAGTGTTCAGTTGTAAAAAAAAAAACTGTTTTTTGTTTGTTGTTTTGTTTTTTGAGACACTTTTTTCATGGAGCCCAAGCTGGCTGCAAACTTGCCAGGTAGCTAAAGCTGGCCTTTAACTCCTGACCTCCCCACTTCCCCACTTTGCARACACTAGGATTACAGGCATGCTCTACTTTCCTTGGCTCATCTGTGAAATTGTTTTGAGAGTAAAGATTAAAAATTACATATTTCCATTTGGGCTACACTAATAAAACTTTGGTAATTGAACTTATTCTGAAAAGTAGATGTTTACCATTCAAGTACGTCTACTATGTGTTCTGTCATGGACTAGCTTTGTTTGATAATTATTTTGACACATAAGCATTCAGTAGCCATCTTAACTTTACAACCCTGAGGAGGTCTGGTATCAGTATAATCATTATCAGTGCACAACTGACAAAACTGAACTGCCAGGAGCTCTGTCACCCATAAACATAAGCTTGGAGATAATTTACAAGATCAATATGAACAGAAGAGATACTGTCGGTTTTCTGTTAAAACACACTGTCCTTCCTGCACACTGATGGGTTTAAGCAAGTATACCTGGGTTCTGCTATGATTCATTCCTCAGGATTCCATATTGGCAGGTATGACCGTGTAGTTAGTTTCTATGAAACGCAAGTGGGAGCAGTTTGTGTAAATTCCCTTTTCTTATTTAAAAGGAAACCACTGGGGCTGGATAGAAGGCTCAGCAGTTAGGACTTGTTGCTTCTTGGGAGAGGTGGGTTCTGGCCTAGTGCCCACATGGATGCATATAATAATTCCAGCTCCAGGGCACCCAGTGCCTTCCTCTGGCTTCCTTGGGTAACACACACACACACACACACACATACACACACACATACACACACACACACACAAACACACACACACATACACACACACACACATTGTACTTATTTATATACCTTCAGGCAAAGGCATTCATACACATGAAAATAAATCTTTAAAAAAATTGCTGCCTAGTACTTTCTTTTTTTGCTTCTTTCTTTGGGTCAAAGTCTGCATATACAAGCAACTTATTAAATCAAAGGGAAAAAGCAGAAAGAAAAACTTTTTAACCCTTCCTCCTCAATGAGTGATTTTTAGACTGTCTCAGTATTTTCTGAGCGCTTATTAGTGGTTTAGAGTTATCTAAGATCTGTGGAGGAATCTAAATTTACATTTAAAAAAGATAAGTAATTCAAGTTCCCATTTGTGTGTGTGTGTGTGTGTGTGTGTGTGTGTGTGTACATGTATACACATTTTGGTTCTTGTACCTGCTTAGAAGTCAGAAGAAAACTTGTGGGAGTCAGCTCTCTCTTTCCAGTGGGTTCCAGAGATCAAATTCAGAGCCTCAATCTCAGCAGCAGGTGCACTGCCCACTGTGCCACCTGATAGGCCCCATTCACTTTCAGTTAGAGATGCAAGTACTTCTGTACTAGGTGGCACATGAATTTTACAGATTCTTGGTGTTCATGTTTGGTCTGTTACTATGTATTGTAATGCTAAGGGTGGACCCCCAAGGCCGGGTTGCCCCAGAGATGAGAGAGTTCACACTAGACCCAAGCGATACTATGTGACCTTATCCCCAAGTTATTTCTGATTAGTGAATAAAGATACCTACAGCCTATAGCTGGGCGCAATTGAGATAGGGCTCAATTGGGGCTTGGGGTCAGAGGAGAACCACAAGCGAGAGAAGACTGTGGAGAGAGGAGAAAGACATATGAGTTAGGGGTCAAGAAAGCATAGCCATGAGGACTGGCCAGTTGGAGTTAAGAGCAGCCAAGATGAAACAGCTCTAGTAGCCAGGAGGTGGTGGTGCACGCCTTTAATCCCAGCACTTGGGAGGCAGAGGCAGGTGGATTTCTGAGTTCGAGGACAGCCTGGTCTACAGAGTGAGTTCCAGGACAGCCAGGGCTACACAGAGAAACCCTGTCTCGGAAAAAAAAAACAAACAAAAAACAAAACAAAACAAAACAAAAAGATCTAGTGCTGACTAAAGCTTATTATAAATATAAAGGTTGTTTGCATCTTTTACCTGGGAACTAAATGGTCAAGGGAGGGGTAGAAATCCCGGATTGGAATTTAAAATTTTCAATAACATATTGGCACCCACCATCTGGCAAAAACTCACTCTTATCAAAATTGATTTTACATTCCTGGGTTTAAAAACAAAAACAAAAATGTGTGCATACTGTCTTTTTAAAACTAGGAAGACAGGGGAAATGGTTCCTTAGTGAGTTGCTTTTCCCCCAAGCTGCTCAGGTTCCTGCAAGGATTGAAATGCAGGCTGGTTTGGTGCACGTGATCCCAGAGGGTGGTTTCAGGGGTTAAAGCATAAGCTGTGCCCCCAAACTAAACATGCAAAACAACAGAGCTCTTGAACTACAATGCAGGCTTAAATAGCAGCTAGCCTTAGCTCTTCGTGGGCGTCACTCTGCACTGTTGCTAAGCACAGCTCTGAGCTGAGAAAATAAAAGACAGATCTCTAAATTCTGATACACATCAATCTTACATTTATGTAAGAGAAAGGAGAATAAGGCATGTTTATAAGGCATGTTTATAATTTTGTTGTAATTTCAAATTGAAGAATAATGTTTTTCTGTTGCCCTAGGAAAGGTATATTCTACTGGTCAATGTGAAGACCCAGAATTGGGGTTGGGGCAGAATTGCTTTGCTTTTAACAAACAGAAAAAGAAAAATTATGCTTATGAGAGCTAACATGGTAGAATTTCATGCTACTATGAAAGGTCTCCTCAAATTCTGGGGTTCCCACAGGAGAACTATAGCAACTCATGAGAGCTAACTTAAAAATGGGTGTCACACTGAGATGAGCAACTAGTCTTTATATACGTGGGTTTCCATGGGAGAACTGTCAATTGCTTCGATTGGCACATGACACATGGCTTAAGCCAAAAAAGCATTGTATATGCTTATACAATAAATAGAAGGAATGAAAATGAAGCTAAATATAGAAAAGGATATTGACTCAATTTATATAAATAGAAGGGGGATATAAATATATTTATCCACAGATATATTAATCTCCAAAAAAGGGAGAAAGAAATGAGAATTGATATAAATGTTTTCAAGGATACATAGATAAACAAATCCATGACTTTGAGCTCAATACTTGGGAGACAAACGCAAGGACAGGTTCTTGTGAATCTGAGGCCAGCCTAATCTAGAGCGCAAACACAAGTTAGCCCCGAGTACACAGAGAAACTCTGTCTTAATAAACAATAATAATTGTTTTAATTGTTTCAAAATATTTTACTTTATCAAAATGAAGATGGCTATGAGTTCTATGGTTGTAATGGCATTATATATCCTCTATGAGAGCGGTCAAAATAGAGTAAACCTAAATACAAAAGAGACTGCTAAATTAAATCAATCTATACTTTTGATGACTTCAAGTTGCTGGACCAAGGAAAAGCTATTTTGGGAAAGAGGCTCTATATTTGTGTTAACAGAAAAGAAGAAAAGGATTTGGACTTCTTCCAAAGTAATAAGGATCAGATTTGATAGACGAAGAACCCCTGAGGATCTTGGCTGCAGACAGGAAGAAAGAAATCAAGAAAACCAAACAGGACAGGTAACATGATTTGCTGATCCCTCTACATGGGAACAGCCCTGAAACTGGCTAAGACATAAAAATGTCTCTAGACATGACTCCAGCTATACATAGCTAATGGATCTTATTGGTTACAGAGTCCTCAAAATTTATCATGCCATCCTTTCATATGGCATAAACGGAGATTTATATTACAATCTATACAGTTATACATTTATATTGCAGTTTGATTATATGATAAAACTAACTCATAAAAAAGACATTTGTCTTTCATCTACTCAAACAAGGAGCAAATAGTTATCGTTAATTGATCTAACATTGTACATTCCATACATTATGTTAATATAAAAACATATATTACCTCTAAACGTTTTATATTCACAGAAAGACCAAATGGACAGCCCTGACAAGATTCACCATCAGGGATGCTGAGCTGATGAGACCTGCTGTTCCAGCTTCCTGATAGATCTTGCCTCAAACTGATGCTGTTTCCAGAGACTTGCTTCCAAAACAGCCTCATGAGAGACTGCTGATCCCAATGACCTTGGTTCATCCAGCCTTTCAGACTGTTACAGTCAGGACTTCAATTTACTCTCAAATTTTCTAAGCACATTGAGACCAGACAACAAATAATTTCAGCTAGCTTTCTTTTGACTTAAATATTTTTCATGTCCTTTAAGACCTCCAAGCAAGAATTCTTTGTCCCAGTTCAGCAGGAAGCAATTATAAGGAGTCTGCCATTCATTCATTCATGGTAATTTTGGTCATTTTATAAATTATAGATGTGTTGTCACTTTAAGGGATGATTTAGAAATAATTATAGTCTTGGACAGGGAGTAAATTAGAGATCTTAGACTCAGGGATTTTTTAAAAAGGATTATTTATTTATTTATTTAATGTATATGAGTATACTGTAGCTGTCTTCAGATATACCAGAAGAGAGCATCAGATACCATTACAGATGGTTGTAAGCCATGTGGTTGCTGGGAACTGAACTCGGGACCTCTGGAAGAGCAGTCAGTGCTCTTAACCACTGAGCCATTTCTCCAACCTGATTTCTATCTTTTCTTTCCTCTTCTCTATCCTTCTTTCTTTTTTAGGTAAAAGGTTGAAAAGAAAAAGGGGGAATATATTAATATTATAAGAACATAGATAAAGAGGGATAGATTATTTAATCTACYCTTAAAAGTATTTTATATCCATAATTGGTAGAAATCTTTATATTTTGATGTAGAATTAAAGTTATATTTTGTTATATTGGTACAGAATTTTGTTCACTGATACAGGTTTTTTCATTGGTATAAATTTTTGTATGTTGATAAAAAATTTATGATTAACTCCGTTACAATATAATATATGTATATTTCAACTCTTAGATAGGCATTGTGCCTATGCACCTCATTTAAAAATACAAGGTTTAGTCCCATTCCTTTTAATAGCTGCCATTACAAACTGTTTAGGATAATTAAATTAACTCAATTAAACTCACGGCCTTGTCAGATACTAGTCTAGATTATCACAAAAATATACACCCTGGGTTATACAGATAATAGGTAGCTGGAGACAGGCAATATTTGCTTGTTCAGATATGCTATGACTATATAGATGATCTTTAAAAATCTCAGAGACTTGCAGAATGTGTCATTTAAAGATTTTTTTTAATTAATTTAAGGCTTTTTTAGAATCAATACATGTCAACAGCATTTAAAGATTTTTTTTTTATTAATTTAAGGCTTTTTAGAATCACGTCACGATACACGTCAACTCCTGGCAGTTGGAAGAAGATGATGAGCATCGAAAGGCCTTCATATAGAGTTGCTTCAATTGTAGCAAGAAAACGCTCTAACTTTATCTACAGACAGAATGCTGCTGTCCAGAAAGGACAAAGTGCTAACAACTCTGCCAAGACAGCGTAAGCTAGTTCTTCATATTTCTTGCTTCACAAAAGTTCTGTCAGATATTCTGGACTAGAAGGCTGAAGATAGATGTTCTAATATTATAAGAAATATTGGGGACTGTCCAGGTGGTAATCTATCTCTGTCATTTCTATGATTTTTGGAAACTAGGTCCTTGTGCTTTCTGCATACTCAAATAATATTTATTGCTTCTCATGTCTCTGATGGGGTTGAAGATAAGATAGTTATAGTGTCACAATTAAACTTAAGTTGTTTAAGATTTAAAGCTGGGCAGTGGTGGTGCATGCCTTTAATCCCAGCACTTGGGAGGCAGAGGCAGGTGGATTTCTGAGTTCGAGGCCAGCCTGGTCTACAGAGTGAGTTCCAGAACAGCCAGGGCTATACAGAGAACCCCTGTCTCAAAAAAAGCATTTAAGAAGAAGTTCTGGGTCTAAAAAGATGTTTTTAGGATGGTAATACAAGTTAAGATAAAAAAACTTAAATAAACAATTCTAACTTACCAAGATAGCATAGATGATAAAATACTTTATCTAAATTGCCAAAGTTCATGGACTGGACATTATAAATGCATATCATATCTTATAATTTTCATAATTTTTATAATTGTATTCAATTTATATCTGAGGGAAAAGCAGTCTTTTATTGAATCAAAAGCAGAATTGTTGAGATTTAGTCAGTTTCTATGTATTGTAATGCTACATGTGAGCCCCCAAGACCTGGCTGTTCCAGAGACAAGAAAGTCCACACTAGACTCAAGTGATGCTTTGTGACCTTGCCCCTAAGTTATTTCTCATTGGTGAATAAAAATACCTATAGCCTATAACTGGGCAAAATTGAGATAGCTAGGGCTTGGGTTTTCCTGGCCTTGGGGTCAGAGGAGATCATGAAAGAGAGAAGAAGGTGGAGAGAGGAGAAGGACGTCATGAATTAGGAGTCAAGAAAGCATAGCCACATGGGCTGGCCAATTGGAGTTAAGAGCAGCCCAGATGAAACATATAGTAACTAATAACTTAGGGTTATGTATAGGAAAGTAGATTCTAACAGCATAGAAGGTAGATATAGTCCTGATTAAGGCTTATTATAAATATAAAGGTTGTATGTGTCTTTCATCTGGGAACTAAATGGTCAAAGGCAGAGAAGAGAACCTGGATTGGGACTAAAAATTTCCAATGACATTTTGATCCATCAATAACCTTTCCCCGACTCTTCCACAACCATCTATTTTCTTCAAACAGCGGGATTTTGAGGTCTTTTTTGTTATAGAATCATGCATTTACTTGTTATAGTCTGAATCTTTATTGATTTCCAACTATGTTTTGCATCCACTTAGGAAATATTTACTGAAAATCTTTTAAGGCAAAGCACTGTCTTAGACTTTCTATATTTCCCTTTCTCCAAGAATTAAGCAGTAGAGAGGAAAACATCTGAATAGAAATAATAGATGTTATAATTGAGAACAGTAGATGTTATTTTTATTTTACATACTTGTTTTTGGAAGTATCTAGCAGATAAAATAATGCTCCTGCAAAGACGTCTACATTTGAATCCCCTGAGCTTATGAATACTACCTTCAAATAGTTACTTACTGGTGTCTTTAAGTTAAGGATTTTAAGATGAAAAAAAAAATGGCTGAATTATATCGGCAAGGCCAGTGTAATCAGCGGGAGCTTATAAAGAGGGAGGCAGCATTCAAAGTCAGAAGAAGCTGGTGAAGATAGCATGATAACTACGACAGAGATAGAATTAGTAGCCAATGAACATGGGCATCTTGTAACACTTGGACAACGACAAGATTTCTCCATTGGTACCTCCAGAAAGGACACAATCCTGCCTGCTAACACCTTAAGGCTAAGGCTTCCCTGACTTTTGGCTACAGCACTGGTAGAGCAATTCATCTATGTGGTTTGCAATCACCAAGTTTGTGGTTGAGTTTCAGGAACTACTGGAAATTACTAAGGGGCTTTTTCATTTGGGGATGTCCATGTCCTCTGCCTCAATGCATACGGAGGGGAGCCAGAGCCAGACAGATTTTTTTTTTCATCTCTGGTTATCTCTGGTTTCTGTTGCTTCCAGCAAAAGGCCCCATTTAGAAATGAAGTTCATGCCTGCATATATTAATACTTTGAGTTATTCTAGGTCCTATTAAGACAGGATCTAGGTTTGATCCACTTTTTTTATCCTATACCATGTGCTTCAGATTCACATGTACTCATGGGGGAAAAGAGAATTGTTATGAATGTAATACTACTTGATAGGAAAGGAGTAATTTTAGGAGTAGGCTTTATTTATAAACAGAGAGGTGGGCTTTAAAGATGGATAGAATTCATGTTGGCCAGAAGAAGAGCCATCCTAAACAGCATTATTTTATAAAATCCCCTTAACAAATGTGATTAAGAGGCCTTGCTCTCTTGTCCTGGGTACATTAACAAAGATTATAAACAAAAACTCTGATATTTGGCCATATTTCTTAGAATGTATTAATTAATAAACATGTAGGTTAAAATCTTACCAATACCTGCTGGGTGGTGGTGACACATGCCTTTAATCCCATCATTGGGGAGGCAAAGAAAGGCAGATCTCTGAGTTGGAGGACAGATTGGTTTACAGAGTAAGTCCCAGGACACCTGGGTTTACTCAGAGAAACACTGTGTCAATAAAAAACCAAACAACTGCCGGCAGTGGTGGCCCACGCCTGTAATCCCAACACTCTGGGAGGCAGAGGCAGGCGGATTTCTGAGTTCGAGGCCAGCCTGGTCTACAGAATGAGTTCCAGGACAGCCAGGGCTATACAGAGAATCCCTGTCTCGAAAAATCCAAAACCAAAACAACAACAACAACAACAACAACAACAACAACAAAAAACTAAACACCCAAACCAAATCAGAAACCTTATCAATGCCTTTTATTATGTAAGGAAGAGCACCTTGAACATAAAAGTCTATTCACTTAGCAAAGTATAATGAGGTTGCTATTGTCCTGGACTCCCTTTTTCACTGAGCAAGGATAGCCTTGCAAACTACTTTTTTTTTAAAGCTCCTTTTCCATTGCTAGCATGTTTCTAAAGGGTGCCATTTGTTTTAAATATGTATGAGCAAGTCTCTAGAGATGCTGGGAGAAGTTAGTGTGGTACCAAAGTGTGTTCTGTAAACAAACTTGATGCAGTTGACTCACTGGACATCTACAGGACGGGGAATCTTAGTACATCCTTAGTATGAGATGGGAATCTGTTCACATCCTGTTGTTACAGTATCCTTCAATGCCTGAGCACACGTTCAAGAAACAAAAACGTGACGAGTTAGTAAAAGACAACAGATGGGTTAATGCAAGCACAGTAGTGAGGATGATCTAGCCATAAGTGGTACTTCCACCTGTGGCGTTCTCTTGTTCTCTGTCTCTGTCTCTGTCTCTGTCTCTGTCTCTGTCTCTGTCTCTGTCTCTGTCTCTGTCTCTGTCTCTGTCTCTGAGCTTGTCCTGTCTACCCATCATTTGCCCCGCCCTGCCCCATCCCGCCCAGGCTCGCTTCTCCTCCCAGGCTCCGCCCCACAACTTCAGCCCTCCCCATCACGCTTACGCCGCGCCTCCCTCAGGCCCCGCCTCTGCCCCGTGCTGCACCCACCCCCCAACCTCCCGCGCGGTGGCTTCCTGGGCGAACAGCGTGCTGCTGCGTCATCGCCAGTGGCCGGTTTGAATGAGGCTTGTCGCACCGGAGCTGCCGCCACCACTGCTCTTCCTCCCCGGCCAGCCCTACAAGCTGCTTCATACTCCTCGGCCGCCCTTGTCAGACCCAGCCTCCCGCGCCGTTTCTTCCTTCCTGCCTCGCCATGCCACTCTACTCTGGTGAGCTCCCTCCTCCCTCGTGCCGCGCCCTCGCAGCGGACGCTAGGCCTCCGTGTAGGCCCAGCCTGCAGAGGCTCGCGCAGGGCACAGCCGCCGTGGGCCACGGTAGGAAGTGTGGAGTGGCGGCCGCGCGAGTTGGAGCCCAGCTATGTGTAGGAGCTTGTCGGCTGTGTCTCCGAGTGGGTTGGGTGGGAGCTGGAGTAGAGACGGGAAAAATCTCGAGTCGTGACTCTGCAGAATGGTTGCTGTCTCTGCCCTAGAGTGTGCTGGGAAAGGTGAGGGTGTTAGGGCTCGGGAGACCAGGCTGCTGGAGTGTGATTGCTTTGAGTTCCTGGATGATAGCAGTGGATGGAGTGAGCATGGAGGGGAAGTTGGAGATGGAAGGTCTCAGAAATTAGGTTTGCTTACTTTCTGCTTGGGATTGCTCTCTTCGCTCACACGTTTGTTTCTACCGCCCCCTTTGTACCAATTTCAGTTATATCTCGAAGCCGATGAAAATCAGTCTTTAATGCTTAGTTTTAGTTTCAGCATACATCGTTTTAGACTTCGAAGATGAAACATAGTGTTAGTTTCGTAGGGCAGATGAATACAAATACTGGCAAATGCTATTTCTTTCGCTTTGGCATTTGGCAGAAGTCTTTTCTTGATGTCTTTCCAAGGTATTGGCCGAGGATCACGTTGTCCTTACTTAATGGACTTCCCTGTACCTCCTCTTAGTCAAAATGGCCTCCCAAATGTGTGTGGCAACTCTGGTTGGCTATAGATCTGTGATTTATTGATTCTCTCTGACTCTCCACTTTTGGTGTTCATAATTCCTTTATAAGATATTGCTTTTAAAGAATGAGATGAACCAAGTAAAAATCGTTGGTCTTAGGGTGGATTCTTTAATTCATTTATTTGGAGACAGGGTCTGCTGTCTGGCCTGGAATTTAAGAGATTGCCTGTCTTTGCCTCCCAATTGCTGGGATTAAAGATGTGCACTACAGTGCCTGGCCTTCTCTCCGTATTTCTAATACTGTTTTCATTTACTCCTATGTTATCCTTGGCTTGTACTATTATACATTACTTTTTCATTAAGGCCTATGTTATCTCAAGCTTGTACTATTGTACGGTACTTTAAAATTTGTAGGCCACATGTAGTGGCCCACGCCTTTGATCCCAGCACTTGGGAGGCAGAGTGGGGTGGATCTCTGATTTTGAGGCCAGCCTGGTCTCAAACACCCTCTCCCCCCAAAACTCAACAGCAATAGCAACAAAATAACGACAAAAACCTAACCAAACAAAAAACATCTTGCTACTCTTATAATGTTGAGGATCAAACCTACCCAGGACCTTGTGCATGCTAAGTAGAAACTGTCCCTCTAAACTATATCCCCAGTGCCTTTTCCGTTGTTTCTTTATGATTGCAGTTTGTATCACATTTGAATCTATTTTTCCTGCTGTTGCTAGAGATGTCTAATAATCTAACAGACCAACCAGCCTTTATTTAAATTTACAAGCAATTACACATTGCTCATTTGGCTCACTGGTTCTACCGCCCCCTTTGTGCCAATTTCAGTTCTATCTCTAACTACAAGAAGCCAGATGTATGTTTTTAGTTCTGTCTCGAAGCACAAGGGGCCATATGTATGTTTTAGCATGCCACATGCTACTTTTTTGTTTGTTTGTTTGTTTTTTGAGATAGGGGTTCCCTGTTGTAGCTTTGGCTGTCCTGGAACTCTTTCTGTAGACAAAACTAGCCTCAGACTCAGATCCACCTGCCACTGCCTTCCCAGTGCTGGGATTAAAGGTATGCACCACTGCCTGGTCATATGCTACCTTTCTTACTTGACCCTAATTAACTAGCTTCCAGTTTACTTTTCTACTGTCTAATTTACTCTGGGAATTACTGCAATCTCAACTCACGCTAAGTGTTTTTCTTGTCTGTTTTAGGAATACTTCTATTCACTGATTGATATCTGTGTTTTGAGATTCAACTCAAAGTTAGCAGTGATAATTCAAAAGTTAATACTTCCTCTAAGAAATCTTTCCTAGTTGCGTTATGGTGGCTCATATCTCTAATCTCAACATTTGAAACACTGAGACAGAAGGATCATAAATTTTGATACAGTGTAGGCTACAGAGGGAGACCCTGTTCCAAAAAGCAAGACCAAACAGAACAACAAATAGAAATGCTTCCTTACTCAAGATCTTTGCTTGGCTGTTTGTGGTGGTGCGTGCCATTAATCCCAGCAGTTGGGAGGCAGAGCCCTCCTATGTAGGGCTACATAGTTGAGACCATGTTTTAGAAAAATAGAAAATTGTTGCTCTCTCAGCCTTTGGTTTTTATGATAAACATCATTGTAACTACCATGTCCTCTCTTCTTTATTAGGCTATATTACTCACTAAAGATGGATAACTTGGTTGATATTAAATCAATGTTTATTTATTGTATGTGAGTGGATATTTACATGCAGAATGTGTTTGATGATCAGAGGAATTGGTTTCTTTTTTTAACATGTGGATTATGTGGATTCACTAAATCAGGCTTTAACTGTTGATAGCATTGAGATGTGGAATCCGGGTTAAGAACTAAAGTTTTGGCCGGGCAGTGGTGTCGTACGCCTTTAATCCCAGCACTTGGGAGGCAGAGGCAGGCGGATTTCTGAGTTCGAGGCCAGCCTGGTCTACAGAGTGAGTTCCAGGACAGCCAG